>CM071721.1:4466766-4480554 GCA_036630335.1 Physaria fendleri | reverse complement strand
ATATGTATAGCGTGTGTGAGCCACCACAATCACAACACCTAAGCAATTGTGGTATACAAACTCTTTGCTCACCGATCTATCCAGACTTCGAGGTGTTATTAACATAAGGTTGCTTTGACATTCTCCACGGTAACAGCAGCATGACGTCTTAATTAAGTATCTGAACAAACTCGGTTAAGCATCAATCGACTGGAAAAGTTTGTCTTTTCTGGTTCAACTGGTCCCCTACATCACACGAGAATGGTGGAAACTTTTTGGATCGTCTACCACATCCGATGTAGGACAATTTTAATACACATTCCTCGTGTATATGATTGGACATCTGTAGCGTGGAGTTTGTGGGATTGGATATCCACGGATAGTCCAACATCGGGTAGAATCCCTGACTATGATATCATGTTAGGCAACATGAGCATCCAACTCAAAAATTGACAATAAACGAAGTGGTCTCCTTATATATTGAGGATATTCTTTTCAAATGTCTGATGTTGGACAATTCTAATATCTAGTATTATACAGACCATATATGTTGGTGTCTCCGGCTGTCCTACGACAAAAATATATTTCTGGAATAAGCTCCAAATCGTTAAAAAAAGTCTTATGTCTTTTTTGGTGCTGTAATATTGGATCGTCGGCACTTTAAGAAATATTCATCTAAGAAAAAACTCAATTGGAACATTACATCTATAAAAAAAAGTAGATAGTGTTTTATACAAGTAAGGAAAGCTTGAGTTTGTGGTCTTTTAAAGGGTTTACGTGTGCAAGTGGTTGTTAATTTTCAAAAGTGTTACGTAGGTTAGTGGTAAGTACCATTTTTCTTGTACTGTCCCTACCACACAATATCTTCATTTTGAATTAAATGTTTTTAAAAAAGTTTCATTATGTTTTAATATATATTTTTTTCGGCTTTGAATTTTTTGAAACTGGTCCTGAAATAAAATATTAGTAGAGATAAGGACAGTAAATTAAAGTTATAGTAGTAAAATTTCTTGTCGGTGAAAAATGGATGAAAATATAGAAATTTTAAAAATTAATCAAATAATAGAAAACAAATATTAAATAACCACAAGAGAATTAGAGATTAAGCTATTGCGAATTGGTATCAATTTTCCAAATTAATATATTTTTCATGAATTTGGACATATATGTTTATCTTGGTGATAATCAAATCCAAATTTTGAAACCAAAAAAAATATACATGAATATGAAGAATATGGATCTGATTGGTTGGGGCTGTGGCTTTCAAATTTTGTCTGTAGATTTGTTGCTGTAGATTTTGGGCTGTAGCTTTATGATTATGAGTGAAGAAAGTTGGCTGTAGAATTTGGACTGTAGATTTGTTGGCGTTGTAAGTTTATTTGTTGGAGTTGTAGAATTAAATAAAATTTATTTTTTGGTAAAAATAATTATGATTTCCATAAAAAAATATTCATGAAAGCTAATGGGAATATTTCATTAATCTTTAAAATAATTATGATTTCCATAAAAAAATATTCATGAAAGCTAATGGGAATATTTCATTAATCTTTTTCATATAAGAATTTCTATACTTTCCATAAAAAGAAATTCCGTAATAAGTTTCCATAAAAGTTTCTAAAGCCAAAACAATTTTTCTTTTCCATAAAAAGAAATTCCGTAATAAGTTTCCATAAAAGTTTCTAAAGCCAAAACAATTTTTCTAAGACCCAAAATATTTGGCTTTACACTTTTATTCCATAAAAGGGAAAAAAAAATCAAAATGGCTTTACGTTTTTAAAAGTGGATTTGGCTTTGAAAAATATTTATAAAACTTGATTGCTTTGAACTCAAAGATTTACAAATGTCGATTGCTTTAGACTACGGATTTCAGATAGAAAATTGGATTTAGAAAAACCTAAAGCTCCAACCAATCACGTCCTATATATTTATGAATTTGGAGGAACCGACAAAATCTCCATCCACTAATATATCTAAAAACCAACATCTTTGTAGAATATTTGAGGGTGTTGTGAGTGATAATGGAGTTAAAATAGATAATGTACATTGTGATGACTTCTTAGAAATGAAAAATTGATGGAATAAGAATTGAGAACAAAGAGAAAGAAGAAGAAGCCAATGATAGTATGGTTCAAAAAGAAACGAATGTCAACAAATGTGTACTTCAAAGAGCATGAATGTTAATGGATACATTGGACCTAACAAATTTGGTAAAATATATTAAGTATTAAGGGATTTTTCTTTTTCAATTGGATAATAAAGAGAATCATTAACGAGAAGTTTCATTGAGGTATTATAAGGGATTTTTCTTTTTCAATTGGATAATAAAGAGAATCATTAACGAGAAGTTTCATTGAGGTATTAATATTCGTGAAAACGTTGGCTAAATCTATTATAGCATTTCATGAAACAATGAAAATTTTGTTTTACTTTATTGAAATGTTTGGAGGTTTTGATCTAATCAGCTGAGAGCATATCATCAAATATACCAATCAAAAATAAATTTATTATTGTTTTCTACCACTAATTCTAAATGAATTGATAACATGTTGGAATCTTATATGATTAAGATTATTAAGCAAAACCACCAAGTCAAATACTTTTTGATTATTTTTATTATGTTCTACCTGCAATAAGAATGTATCATATAAATATGCAAGATTATGGCAAACTTTTTGTAGTTATACCTTTGTGATTTAGTTATTTCATAGCTAATTGGTAATTACATGTTATAGTGAAATAAAATAGTATATATATATATATATTTCACAAAATAAACTAATTATATTTATATATTTCACAAAATAAACTAATTATATTAAAAACTTAAATTATTTTGGAAACCAAAGGAATAATGGAATCATTATGACAAAAAATAAATATATAAATAATATGCAAAACGAGTTAACGAATCTCATCTCATTCATTATTCGAGGGATTGTGACTTGAGAAAGCATTGAAGGTGGAGCACAAATGGGTGCAAGAGACCAAATGGCCGCTGAAGCTTGGCCATGGATCATCTCGAATGAGGAGATTGACTGTTTCTAGTGAATCAGACTGTATATGGATTCTTTGTTCTCCACGTAATAGCAAACATTCCATAGTCTAGATAGTGGCTTCCATTTCAGAGTGTAGGAGATAAACGACAGGTCACATTTTTGGCTTCGTATAAGGTAAAATGGTCTGCCCTGTATTAAACTCCATCCTAGTTCTGCAAACGATTTCGAAGAAATCCAAAATCCATCAGTACGACAAAAAGAAAAAGAAGATGTACATCCTGCTGCACCCCTAATAATTTTAATAAATTACAAAAATAAATTATATATATATAATTTTAATAAATTACAAAAATCAAATACCTTATGAATGTATCAGTTCAGGTTGAGAATAATGTATTCAAAATTTGAGACGTTGATAAATCAAGGTTTGTTTCATTGGTTGATCTAACTAGATATATGAATGTATCAGTTCAGGTTGAGAATAATGTATTCAAAATTTGAGACGTTGATAAATCAAGGTTTGTTTCATTGGTTGATCTAACTAGATATAACTAGATAATTAACATTGTTGCTAATGTTATAAACCCCACAAAAAGACTAATTCGTGATAAATTGGACTGTAAATAATTAAATGTTTGAAATTAGTGAGCTAACCAAAGTCTGAAATATTTTTTTGTAGCTTTTACAAAGATTGTGGTGACTGAACTAAAAAAAAGCTGAACGTAGAGAAACAAAAGGATCAGAGAGAGAGGAACTAAAAAAAAGCTGAACGTAGAGAAACAAAAGGATCAGAGAGAGAGAGTGAGGGTAGAAGAGACTCTAATTGGGGCCACGAATTGGAGCGAATTAGTAGGGAAGAAACACCGAACTCGGCGACGAAGAAGAAGAATAACATGACGCTCTCTGAATTTTTCATTAACTATTCTTTGTCCCCGTTTTTTTGGAACTTCGATTTCAGTTTTTTCCTCAGTGATCCGATTTCGTTTAATTTTGTTCTGGTTTGCCCTAATTTTTGTTACTGTATGGGAAATATACTGTTGTTTGGTTTCGATTTTGGGGGATGAGTGGTGTTGCTTTGTAATTTGGGGATTTCTCGACGTCATTGTTTAGGGATTGACATAGCTCAAAGCTTCCTTGTGTTGCAAGACAATTTTTGAGAAATCTCCACTTGAATGAGGTTTCATTCAGCTGAGCATTGGATTTGAAGACTCCTAATGGTATGTGATTGGTTCATTTATCATATAATCATCGTTTTTGAGCTGAGCATTGGATTTGAAGACTCCTAATGGTATGTGATTGGTTCATTTATCATATAATCATCGTTTTTGCAATATCCGTATTACTTATAAGTAATCAAAATCCAACAGAATTAGAAATTTGCGTATCCATTTCGAACCTGAGGTAGATTTTACTCTCTTTTTTCCCACTAGCATGTAAGCTGGAATAATGAGATGAGAAACCAGTGTTGAAACACAATTATGTGATCCTGGCCTTACATTTTGTCGTTAATTATTTGTAGGTAGCTCGAGATTAGTTTTGTACCGTTGTTTTTATGTATATTTAGTCCAACAGAATTAGAAATTGATTTATCCATCTCAAACTGGAGATTTCAGTTATTGACCAGTATAGGATTGAAAACAAAAAGACATGGCAAAGTCAAGTGGGAAACAAGGAGATTAAAAAACCAGTATTAACAAACCATTCACTGACCCTGACCTTAGATTTTGTTTTTAAGAAACCTTAGATTTTCAGGTAGCACGAGAGTAGTTTGTATTCCTTACTCCTTAGCACTTTTTCCTGTCAACATTTATAAAGCAGTGTCTCTTCGTACTGGTTCAGTTATTAAATGTTGTAAATCACCTATCAAAACACTACTTGCTTCTTCGTAAAACTGCAGGGAACTCCAGTTAACATCATTGTAGGCTCTCATGTGTGGATTGAAGACCCAGATGTGGCTTGGATTGATGGGCAGGTTGAGAAGATCAACGGACAAGATGTTGAGGTTCAAACAACAAACGGAAAGAAGGCGAGTTAAACATATTTGTTTTTCCTTATAATTGAATCCTTGACTACCTTGATTCTGAGATTTCAATTATTTGTGCGTATAGGTCACTGCAAAGTTGTCAAAGATATACCCAAAAGACATGGAAGCACCTGCAGGTGGAGTTGATGACATGACAAAGCTGTCTTACTTGCATGAACCGGGTGTTCTTCAGAACCTAAAGATCAGATATGAACTTAATGAGATTTATGTTAGTACTCAATTTTTTCTTTGCTTTTGGACCTTAGACTAGAAAAAAAATTTTTGACGGTAAATTATTTTCTTCGTAACATTGCCTTGACAGACGTACACTGGAAACATCCTTATAGCTATTAATCCATTTCAACGACTGCCGCACATTTATGATGCTCATATGATGACACAGTACAAGGGAGCACCATTTGGAGAATTAAGTCCTCATGTTTTTGCAGTTGCTGATGTAGCATACAGGTCCTCTTAATACTCAGATTTAAACCTTATTATGTGCTTTTGATTTATGCTGTCAGCTGAGACGCGATATACACATTAAGGGCAATGATCAACGAAGGAAAAAGCAATTCCATTCTGGTAAGTGGTGAGAGTGGAGCAGGAAAAACTGAAACCACAAAGATGCTTATGAGATACCTTGCATATCTTGGAGGTCGTGCAGTTACAGAAGGCCGGACAGTTGAACAACAAGTTCTTGAAGTATGATGTTCTAATCATTCTCGATTGTGTTTTAGATCCTCCTTTTGTTTTTCTGTATTCTTGATTACATTATCCTTCACAAACCATGTTTTGATTCCTGTAAAACCTTTGCTTGCAGTCAAATCCTGTACTTGAGGCATTTGGTAATGCCAAAACTGTCAGGAATAACAATTCCAGGTAAAGCAAAACTTATGCATAATTGTGGCATTGCCATTCGTTGTGTGGCCTAATGACTTTTTGGTTAGAATTTGAGCTGATGGTTGGTTTGTTTTTATCAGTCGGTTTGGTAAATTTGTTGAAATCCAATTTGATAAGCAAGGAAGAATATCAGGAGCTGCTGTAAGGACATATCTACTAGAGAGGTCTCGTGTCTGTCAAATTTCTGATCCCGAGCGCAACTATCATTGTTTTTATCTTCTATGTGCTGCACCACAGGAGGTATACTCACCAGAAACTCTTTATTAATTCTGATTGTCATTAAAACTCTTGGCATAACATAATATATCTATCAGGAGATCGAAAAGTACAAATTGGGTCACCCAAAGACCTTCCATTATCTGAACCAGTCAAAATGCTTCGAACTTGTTGGTGTAAGTGATGCTCATGATTACATTGCGACAAGAAGAGCAATGGATATTGTAGGGATGAGCGAAAAGGAACAGGTAGGCTTGTTTATGAAAGTAATATTATTATGCAAGTTTTTATTCGTTTTAATCATTTCATTCATCTGTCTAAATCAACAGGAAGCAATTTTCAGAGTGGTTGCTGCAATTCTTCACATTGGTAACATCGAATTTGCCAAGGGAAAGGAAGTGGATTCATCAGTTCCTAAAGATGACAAAGCTAAATTTCATCTTAACACAGTGGCAGAACTTCTCATGTAAACCATTTTTTTCTGAGAAGATTTGGTGTGTGTCCGCAATACATGCACTAATCAGATGTCTGATTTTAGGTGTGATGCAAAGGCGCTTGAAGATGCACTTTGTAAACGTGTTATGGTCACCCCTGAGGAAGTTATCAAGAGAAGTCTAGATCCAGAGAGTGCTTTAGTCAGCAGAGATGGTCTAGCTAAGACTATTTATTCTCGGTTATTTGATTGGTAAGTGGTTGGTTCAACAGGCCTTATGTCACCAGTAACACTATAAGCATTATTAATTCACAGATTGGATTCTAAGTGAATATATCTTGTTATTTTCAGGTTGGTAGAAAAGATCAACGTGTCAATTGGCCAAGATCCAAATTCTAAATCACTCATTGGAGTCCTCGATATTTATGGATTTGAGAGCTTTAAAACAAATAGGTAATGAAAGTTTGCACTAAGGTTTGGAACTAAGCATTCATTATGTTTTTGGTGTTTCCTCTGCTAATAGTGATCTTCACAGTTTCGAACAGTTCTGTATTAATTTCACAAATGAGAAGTTGCAGCAACATTTCAATCAGGTAATTTCTCTATTGGGTATCCCACTCGTAAACCTTTCTTTGAGTTTGTTAACCGGTTTGGACTTCTATCTCCTGAAGCTCTAGAAGGGAAGTAAGTGAAACATTCTGCTCTGTCGATCCAATTACAGTTATCTTGGAACTAAACATTCCGACTTGTTCCTGAACAGCTATGACGAGAAGGCTGCAGCAAAAAAGATCTTGGACAACACTGGACTCAAAGGATACCAGGTAATGATTATACAAATTTCTTTACTTCTTTCAACCAGTATCCAGTACTAAAGATGCCATATAACATGGTTCAAAAATCAAATAACTAAAATATATAAACTACGTTGGACAATGCAGATTGGTAAAACTAAGATATTTTTAAGGGCGGGCCAGATGGCTGAACTCGACGCAAAAAGAGCTCTGGTTCTTAGTTCTGCTGCCAAAAAAATCCAGAGACGAATACGGACTCATCAGGCCCGAAAGCGGTTCATTGTAATAAGAGAAGCCACCATATCTCTCCAATCTTTATGCAGAGGTGAACCATCTGATTCTTCTTATACTCTCTTACTCCTTTTCTTGCTTACTACATCTTGGTGAGAATTTAGTAACTAAAATATTATCATAGTTCATTGATTTGCAAAATATGAGATGATTATCCAAACTTTTCGAAAACTTGAGAAGACAAGCTGCTGCTGTGAAGATTCAGAAGAATGCTCGGAGGTTACATTCTAGAAAATCATACAAAAACCTCCATGTAGCGGCGCTTGTTGTACAGACAGGTTTAAGAGCAATGGCTGCTCATAAACTATTCCGATTTAGGAAGCAAACAAAGAATGCTACAACTATTCAGGTTCGTATTTTTGTGGGATAATACTTTAGTCAGCTTGTCAAAATTATCGAGTTAGCTTTGTTTTGGCAGTTTTTATTGACATTCTGTTACCAATTGCAGGCTCAGTGGCGTTGTCACAGGGCAACTATGTACTACAAGAAGCTTAAGAAAGGAGTGATCTTGTCTCAGACACGGTGGAGAGGTAGACTTGCTAGGAGAGAACTTCGTAAGCTTAAAATGGTATGTGAGTGTACTTTGTATACGTTCTCCATGGTGTTGCAACTTTTAGAGGCTTTGAAGATGTTTTCTTTCATGTTTTGACTAAAGGATAGTATGTGTGTCATGTATGTGGTCTTCTAGTTAACTATTCCAAACATATTCTACACTCTTTTGTTATCTTCTTCAGGCTTCTAGGGAAACAGGCGCACTGAAAGAGGCAAAGGATATGCTTGAAAAGAAAGTCGAAGAACTCACATATCGTGCACAGTTGGAAAAACGCTCAAGGGTATTTGATAGAGAAAATTCATTTTTGTTTAAAAGTATATTAGTTTTTGGTATGATGATCTTGAAGCGAAACTATAATGGAAGTTTTCGAATTGTTTTGCAGCTTGACCTGGAGGAAGAAAAGAATCAGGAGATAAAGAAACTGCAGAGTTCGTTAGAGGAAATGCGGAAAAAAGTGGATGAAACAAATGTGCTTCTTGCTAAAGAACGTGAAGCTGCTAAGAAGGCTATCGAGGAAGCGCCTCCTGTTGTAACTGAAACGCAAGTCTTAGTTGAAGATACCCAGAAGATCGAAGCATTAACAGAAGAAGTTGAAGGTCTAAAGGTACTGCCTCTCTGTTGCAACTTAATGTCTCGGGCCAAATTGTGAAGCTAGTTAATGATTGAATCCTTTACATTTTGTATTCAGTGGTGATCAGATGGTTATCCTTTCACTAGGTTATGTTCTTGGTTATTAACATCCCTGACTTTAACTCTTAGTGTATAAGAAGCATAGTTACAGATTACAGTATTTAGCATTAGTAAACTGTTTGTGTTGCAACAGGCTAATCTTGAAAACGAGAAACAAAGGGCCGATGATGCAACAAGGAAATTTGATGAAGCTCAAGAGTCTATTATAGACGGTAAGAAAAAGTTGGAAGAAACAGAGAAAAAATGTTCAGAATCTCCAAGAATCTGTGACAAGGTAAGATGATATCATGCCATTAAATATTTTCCCTAGCAACTGTAAGAAGTAAATGAAGTATAGATCTGATCCCATATTATATATGTAAACTCATGACTCTGCTGCGCTAAAAATTGTAATCATGATTACCAGGCTGGAGGAAAAATGCAACAATTTAGAATCGGAGAATAAAGTCTTACGACAACAAGCTGTGTCCATTGCACCAAATAAGTTTCTCTCTGGCCGGTCCAGGTCGATTTTACAGGTAAGGATAGTAAATTGAAAAGAAATTACAGGCCTTTGTTTGTTTTGTTTTGCTGTCTGAATTTACTGACTTCCCTTTTTTTCCTAAAAAACAAAACAGAGAGGTTCAGAGAGTGGTCATTTATCAGTTGATGCAAGGCCAGGTTTGGTAAGTACCTCAATATGCCTACAAATATTGTCTTGGATGTTTTTGTGGGATTTTTTTAATCATGTCATTCATCTATTTGGGTATTATTTTATTTGAATCAGGATCTTAGCCATTCAATAAACCGTAGGGATCGCTCTGAAGTGGACGATAAGCCACAGAAATCACTAAACGAGAAGCAGCAAGAAAACCAAGAGCTTCTTATCAGATGCATCGTTCAACACTTGGGTTTCCAAGGGAACCGCCCTGTTACAGCATGTATCATATACAAATGCCTATTGCAATGGCGGTCATTTGAAGTTGAAAGAACTAGTGTCTTTGATAGGATCATCCAGACAATAGGACAAGCTATTGAGGTTCGTTTGAGCTTCTACACTATTTAGGGATTACAAAATGAAAGTTATGGATCTTAGATTCAGTTGACTTGGTAGTAATTGCAAATGCATTTTTCTCATTCAGACGCAAGATAACGACAATGTACTAGCATATTGGTTATCCAATGCCTCGACATTGCTTTTACTTCTCCAACGCACACTCAAAGCTAGTGGAGCAGCAGGAATGGCTCCACAGCGCCGACGCTCATCTTCCGCGACTCTCTTTGGGAGGATGACTCAGGTGCGTGTATGACCTACTAATATATATATATCTTCCTCCTATCAGATACATGAAAAGTTTTAACTGGACAAAATTAATATTTCTGTAGAGCTTTCGTGGTACACCCCAAGGTGTGAATCTTGCCATGATAAACGGTGGAGCGGATACCTTAAGGCAAGTTGAGGCGAAATACCCAGCTCTACTCTTCAAGCAGCAGCTAACAGCTTATGTTGAAAAGATATACGGAATGATTCGTGATAACTTGAAGAAAGAGATTTCTCCACTCCTTGGATTGTGCATTCAGGTATATATGGAAATATGGTAAACGCACAAAGAAAGAGATTTCTCCACTCCTTGGATTGTGCATTCAGGTATATATGGAAATATGGTAAACGCACAAAGCAATGGTACATTTTTGCTGAAGTTAAATCTTTTTTTGTTGTTAATTGCATAAAACAGGCACCAAGAACATCAAGGGCGAGCTTAGTGAAAGGAGCATCTCGTTCCGTTGGCAACAGTGCAGCCCAGCAAGCATTGATCGCCCACTGGCAAGGAATTGTAAAGAGCCTTACAAACTTCCTCAATACTCTGAAATCGAACCACGTGAGTCTCGATTCTACTTATTTTTTCTTTTTTAAAGATCTGAAATTTCCATGACTTCAAATCATTTCCTCATCTCCTCATTTTAGGTTCCTCCATTCTTGGTCCGAAAGGTGTTTACACAGATATTTTCATTCATCAATGTGCAACTGTTTAACAGGTTTTCAACCATCTCATTCTCATTTAACGTCTCAAACATTGCCTTGTTGAATATTAATAAATGTATCCTCATATCGTCCTTGCAGCCTTCTGTTAAGACGGGAGTGTTGTTCATTTAGCAATGGGGAATACGTAAAAGCAGGATTGGCTGAATTGGAGCACTGGTGTTACAAGGCAACAGATGAGTATGCAGGTTCTTCTTGGGATGAACTGAAACATATCAGACAGGCCATTGGGTTTCTGGTACGTTTTCATGATATGCTCCATTTTTGAGTGGTCTCTGTGAAGGTAATAAAAAATACAATAATTAACTTGTAATAAAAATGCAGGTCATACACCAAAAACCTAAAAAAACCTTGGACGAGATAAGTCATGATCTATGTCCGGTAAGTTGATAAACTGTTTCAGTATCGAGAGAGCAAGTATAGAGTAGTTTGACGGAAACATAAGTTAAAAAAAAAAACTGCAGGTGCTCAGCATACAACAGCTATACCGAATAAGTACAATGTACTGGGACGATAAGTATGGAACTCATAGCGTATCCCCAGACGTAAGTTCAGTATTAGCTTTTGAGTTATATGATGATGATACAGTAAGAAGATGGAGTTATGTTTTGGTGTGTATATTAGGTGATAGCAAATATGAGGGTACTAATGACAGAAGATTCAAACAATGCTGTGAGCAATTCATTTCTTTTGGATGATGATTCCAGGTAAGTACTCTCATTTGTTCAATCAACCACAAAGATGATTTGTACTAATATTTGTTGGTTGGGATGCAGTATTCCATTCTCGGTAGATGATTTGTCGAAATCGATGGAGAGGATAGAGATCGTAGATGTAGAACCACCTCCGCTAATCCGAGAGAATTCTGGGTTTAGCTTTCTATTGCCATGTTCTGAGAAATAACATCAAAGTCTTTACACCACACCAAAAATCCGAGAGAATTCTGGGTTTAGCTTTCTATTGCCATGTTCTGAGAAATAACATCAAAGTCTTTACACCACACCAAAGGCTGCGTAACTATGTTAAAATCTTTCTCTTTTGAATAAGTTCCCAACTTTTTATTATTTTTCCAACTCTTTGAAGCAGGCCCTTGGACTACCGGTCATATCAAAGATTATCCTCTCTTTTTTCTTTTTGTTCTTTTGTTGTTAATAAAATTTTGGGTTACTAATATGAACACAAATAGAGCTTAATTGAGATTTTAGCTTTAAGATATTACATCGTTGATGCTATCAAACTTAAGTACTTAACCATCCATTTTGTCGTTGATAGAAAACATTGGAATTAAATACTACAAGATTAATGTAACTGTTGAACAACCTCTAATCCCTTTAATGTATCTGATTAGTTCAACGTTATAGGTGAGGAAGGTAAGATGTTGGTAAAAGTCATGCATAAAGACAACTTTGAAATACATAAATTTAAATATAAAATGGTAAACATAATACATGTTGGTGTATCAATATTTACTAAATACAAAGTTGTAGAGCAAATATGGGAGAAGCTACACAAAAAGTTCATCCAGTTCTTCAAATGGAAACTAACAAGATCAAGACAACAGCACCAGCTCCTGGTAACACAGATCCAGGTCCGACCAAGAGTATAAATCTGGTAAACATAGGCTTAAGATCCCCAATTTTTGTTTGAATCTTTTGAGTCTCTAAATATTAAATTTGGGTTTTAGAATATCAAAAAAAATTTGGATCTTATCTTAAAACATAATAATTTTTGTCCATCTCGTTGTTTTAGTTAGACCGGCCCAGCACAAATCTGCTTCCAATTCAACGACCTATTCCGCCTCCTTCGAGGCCTAACAAGAGTGGAAATCTATGCTGCAAAATCCTCTGTTGGGTGATAAGCTTTCTAGTCTTTGCATTGATCGCTTTAGCAATTGCGGTTGCAATTATATTCTGTTGGGTGATAAGCTTTCTAGTCTTTGCATTGATCGCTTTAGCAATTGCGGTTGCAATTATATACTTCGTCTTTCACCCTAAATTACCGCGGTATGAGGTCAAGAGCTTGCGAGTAACAGACCTCAGTATCAATCTAGATCTCTCCCTCTCCGCGGAGTTTAGAGTCGATATCAATGCTCATAATCCCAACAAAAAAATTGGGATATATTACGAAAAAGGAGGTCATATAGGTGTATGGTACACCAAAACAAAGCTATGTGAGGGACCTATACCGAAGTTTTATCAAGGACATCGCAATGTCACTAAACTAGATGTGCCATTAACGGGAAGAGTGCAATATGGGAACACTGTTTTGTCGGCATTACAGCAACAACAACAGACAGGACGTGTGCCTTTAGATCTTAAAGTAGTAGCACCTGTTTCTGTCAAACTTGGGACTTTGAAGATGAAGAAGATTCATGTATTGGGGAATTGTAAGCTTGTTGTTGATAGTTTATCAACAAACAATAATATAAACATCGAAGCTAATGATTGCAGTTTTAGAGTCAAACTATGAGATGCTCTTAGTTCTATGGCTTTTTTACTGTTTGTTGGTGTGTATTCAATTCATCATTTTCTTATGCATTTGATTAATGTTTTTATGATTTTGGTTTTAAGCTAATAAGATTGAAACTCTGAAAGTATAGACCATGTATGCTAGAAATTATTTAAGATAACAAGAATGTATACAAATCATTAATGTGAAAGCAAAGTATATACAATGGGTAAAAGATTCCAAACGTTGTTCCTTGAATAATCTTTGAGGTGTTTTTTCAAAGTGCCATTATCGTTGAGTCAACTTGTTGAAACACTATTATTGTATCCGTCTTGCAGAAATGCCATAGACGATAATTTACCCGCGTCCGGATCAGCGTGTCCCTGTGTTTGAAAATAATTACGATTGAATCTGGATAAAACGTGTAAGTTTTAATCTTTTACAG
>CM071721.1:4262306-4273684 GCA_036630335.1 Physaria fendleri | reverse complement strand
AGTTTGACCCACCAAAGTATCTAGCACCATTTGATCTTCCAAATCATCAATAACTATAAGAACTTTTCGATGTAATCATCAATAACTATAAGAACTTTTCGATGTCTCAGCCTCTCTTCCATTGCACCTAAAGAACCTACCATTATGTCTTTTTTCTTTGAAACTTCAGACAAGAAATTGCTTAGCAAATGCAACTTCATGTTATAGTCGTCCGAGTTGGCACTCTTATAAATTTCCACACTCTTAGATACAAAAGCTCTGTCAATGAAAACACTTCCTTGGAAATGACGAGAGAGTTGAGTAAATAAAGCTCTTCCAATGGAAGTCTTACCAATTCCTGAAGTGCCCCAAATCCCAACCATCAAAGCTCTGTCAATGAAAACACTTCCTTGGAAATGACGAGAGAGTTGAGTAAATAAAGCTCTTCCAATGGAAGTCTTACCAATTCCTGAAGTGCCCCAAATCCCAACCATCCTGACTTCTTGAGATTCCAAATGCAATAAGAAACTCATCTTTGCAATATGATCATCCATTCCAACAAAGTCCTGGAAATCCTTTGATGGAGATACGTTCAGTTTAGCCAAGACATCATTGGCAATTGCTTCAATCATTTTTGCTTCATCAGGCCTAATTACAATATGAAAAGATTATTTCAAACACACACAAAACAATAGAACATAATGGATATATAAAAAAGGCTGTACCAGTTCAGAGAAGGGTATCCAGTGATATTTGCTACTTTTGTCAGGGATTGCCGCCAAAGTGCTGTTTCATCCTCTGTTCTTCTCAGACAAGTCTTCTCAAAAATCTCTCCAAATTTTCCGGTTTGTTTACGAACATGAGATGGATCTAAACCATAGAAGACAGGAAGAACGAATTGGCCAAATTCAGCTTTGCATTTGAAGATCTCAAGCAACTCGTCAAGGCACCATGTAGAGGATGCGTACTTCTCTGAGAGAATAACCACAGCAATCCTTGAGTTCCTGATTGCTTGTTTAAGCACAGGATCCAGCGACTCACTTCTCTCGATCTCGTTATCTTTGAAAGCTATGATCAGTTTCCGATTAAGTTCTTTCAGAAAGTGGCTTAGGAAATTTCCACGGACGTCTTCACCGCTGAAGCTTGGAAAAACATCATATACCCAATTGTTGCATGAAGAAGAAGAATCCATTAGTGAATTAAAATCTTTCTTGGAATTTCGTGGAAAGAAGAAGGAAGTTTGTGTAGTGTCTTCACTCTTGTGCAGAACATTAGAAAGTAAACTTAAAAAAAAAAAAAACTAGTTAATTAATTTGTCTAACGGGGACTTTTAGATACCATAAAGAGCCGCAATTAGTAGCTAAAACATCTTTTTCATTGTGGAAACTTATATAAAAAACTATTCATTGTGGAAACTAATACTATAAAAATACTATATATAAGACTAATTTGGTTCACAAGTATCCTTAACAATGTTACAATAGAAAATTACAAAAATAATTAATATAAAATGAGTAAATTAATTGTGATGTAACCATTGACAAAAAAAAAAAAAAAAAAAAAAAAACAACACATTGAAGTTTAGAAATCAAACCAGCGGAAAAAGGAAAACAAAAATTGAAATGTTACACAACTAACCATTCCCAAAGGAAGGTATAAGACTTGAGAGCTAATGCCCTAAAATGGCTAAAAATCTAAAACAAAACATAGATAAACCAAAATCTTTTGCTTCCTTGTGTGCCCAAACCAAAAAACCAACATTAAGATCAAAGTTACAAACTATTTTGGTAGAACCCGAATCAGAACCAGAACAAAAAAACCGGAACCCGAACCAAAACCTTCCACCTCTGAATCATTCTAAAACTTGGAAGAGATCTTAGCGACCACCGCGGTAGTAACCATTACCTCTTGGCCTGAAGTCTCCTCCATCCTGGTTCCCTCTACCAGACCCACGTCCACCAAACCGGCCTCTTGGTGCTTCTGTTGGGTAACCACCTCTTCCTCGTCCTCCTCTTCCTGTTTAGCCAATAGAAACCAGTCAAAACGAAGTCACATGTGTTAAAACAAACTTTCTTTCTTATGAGGAATTTACAAGATGCTCAAAAGGAAGTTCCATGATCTTGATAGAGGAACATGGATTCAAAGAATGCTTACTTGCTCCACGAACACCAGCAGGATGCCCTAAAATGGCTAAAAATCTAAAACAAAACATAGATAAACCAAAATCTTTTGCTTCCTTGTGTGCCCAAACCAAAAAACCAACATTAAGATCAAAGTTACAAACTATTTTGGTAGAACCCGAATCAGAACCAGAACAAAAAAACCGGAACCCGAACCAAAACCTTCCACCTCTGAATCATTCTAAAACTTGGAAGAGATCTTAGCGACCACCGCGGTAGTAACCATTACCTCTTGGCCTGAAGTCTCCTCCATCCTGGTTCCCTCTACCAGACCCACGTCCACCAAACCGGCCTCTTGGTGCTTCTGTTGGGTAACCACCTCTTCCTCGTCCTCCTCTTCCTGTTTAGCCAATAGAAACCAGTCAAAACGAAGTCACATGTGTTAAAACAAACTTTCTTTCTTATGAGGAATTTACAAGATGCTCAAAAGGAAGTTCCATGATCTTGATAGAGGAACATGGATTCAAAGAATGCTTACTTGCTCCACGAACACCAGCAGGATTGGGTCTTCGTTCCTCAATGTATACTTGTCTTCCACCCAATACTTGCTCCACGAACACCAGCAGGATTGGGTCTTCGTTCCTCAATGTATACTTGTCTTCCACCCAAATATATAGGAGAAGCCTATTTATTATTACACAAGAGTGAAACAAATAAGAACAGCCGAAACGGGAAGTTAAGAAGATCATTAATCTAGTGAAGTAACGTGGAGAATAATCTAGACCTTAATGGCATTCTCGACGGAAGTCATGTCCTCAAACTCAACAAATGCATAGCAAATGCCAATAACATCCTGCTTTGCTGAAGATTGTTAGCTTTTGCTCTTCATAATCACTTTAGAAAAACACTAGGAACCCAAGATTATTTCTTACCTTGCGGGTTCTGAGGAAAACACCATCAGGCTTGATTGTACCAAACCTCTTAAACTCTTCCTCGATTTCAGAAGCGGATATGTTGGAAGGCAAATTTCTAACGTATACTGATTTGAACTCAACTGAAATAAGGCAAACCAGAAAATATGAATACACCATTTGAAAATGACAATTGATATCAAATTCAGTCACATCCTAATAGTCTAATTCACTTCCCTATCCATTTACACACTTGCGTGCATTATTGAGTATATGAGAAAGTTCAAAACTTTTACTGGTCCAAAATATCAAGCAACTTACAGTCTTCAAATCCAGAGCCATCTTCCGCATCTGCTCCATAATCAGTAACATACGGAGAAGAAGCATTTGATTGCTGAACAGTGGCAAGAGGCGCAGCCAGCTGCGGGGAAGGAGTCCGCAGTGGTTGATCCCACTCATTAATATCTTGAGAGGTCTTGTTATATGATGGTTGTGTGGCAGCTACAGGTACAGCTGGTGCTTCCTTTGCAACTCTTAACTGAGAGAGAGAGAATCAACACATGTTCAACTAAAAGTTAATGTTCTCTAACTTAAATGAGACAAGTACAAACAAGAAGATCGAATCATAATTATCTTTCATGATACAAGATTTTAATCCTCGTTTCTCAACAGTATCTTTTAAAAGAGAACCTATTCTGCACGACCCTTTGTCACACGAGATTTAACACAGCAAGATAGCAGGTTTCAGTAGATATGTTTTCTGGTTACCGAACAACCACAGATGACCATAGATAATGTGTACTTACAATGGAAGCATAACTCATCTTTGATATTTCACTAACGGGTTCCTCTGCTGGTGTAGCCCGAAGTTCATGTACCACATCAACTGTAACTTCATCCCTAGGTGTTTCCTCAATTGCAACTTCATCATCATAGTCTTCTTGCTGAAACTGATGTTGGTCTTCTTGCAGGCTGTATTTGTCAACAAGATCATCTTTGATTTGGACTGCATCCACATAATCTCTCGCCTCTTGTTCCAAAACATAGTCAGAAACTGGAAATTCAAACCAGTGAGATCAAATATAACTGGAAATTCAAACCAGTGAGATCAAATATTAAATTTAACATGAACCAAACAACTTCATCAATCTGCAAGAAAAAAAAAAAAGGATGCACCTTTAAAGCATCTATCATTTGATGTTTAAAGAGTTCAAAAACAATACCTTGGGGTTCTGGATGAGGGCTATGAGGATTTAGCCGAGCCTCATGCTTGTGTGGCTGATGATAATAGACAGTTTCTTCATTACCAAACAGAAGGATATCATTGAGAACAAAATAACCCTTTTCCTGAGGAGCAAGGAAAAAGCTCTGCACAAAACTCCTTCTGTTACTAAACTCCTTGGTTTTCACAGAGCCTGAAACCACCACAAAAACACCACCTTCCAAAGATTCAGATGAATTGATCGTCTTCACTTCAATTGCAGTGAAGTTCAATGACATAATCATGTTATGAATATCCTGCAATCACAGAAAAATAATGACTTTAAGAATGCCCAAAAATAGCAAGTAAAGCACAAATCTTTCATCAAGAGTCTTCACATAATGTATTCTCAAAATGATCAAACAGAGATCCAAAAACAAAAAGAATGATTCTTTATACCAGCAAAGTATTGGCAGTCTCACTGGAATCACCATCGACACGAATAGCTGTACTAGTCTCAGAATAAAACTGATGAATAAGATCTGGCTGCTGCTGCAACACTTGATAATACTGTCTAACGAAGTAAGAACCAACCTGAAACGCAAATAATTACCAATTCAATAACTAGTGAACAGATCCGTAATCAATTAATGATATGAAAACTCGCCTGCTTTGCTCCAGGATAAGGAGTCGCCATTATTACCACACTAATAAGTTTAATGGAAGCAAATTAAACCCAAATCAATCTAAAGAACATCCACCCAGAAATTAGATTTATAAAAGGGTTTACAAAAATAGTAACTGAAGAGTGTTAAGATGAGATCTATGAGAAGATATTAAAAGGGTTTTGTGAACACTTTTAGATAAGGGTAAAGGAATTAAAAAGGAGGCGTTTTCTCAATTTGACCATACGTTTTTAGATTGTTATAAAATAACCACAAACATTTTAAAATTACACTATGGTCCTCGCTGGAAACAAATAAAATGAATATTACTCATCAAATCATATTCAACAAAACATAACGATTTAGTTATCAAACCAAACACACACACACACAAACAAATCAAAGAAACTCACAAAAACAATTTTAGTAATTAATAAATGAAATTTTGCATAAAATATCAGTGTAACCAAACAAGTGTGAAGTTTGAGTGTGTTAAGAAGCTTCTTCTACTACTTCATTTCACTCTCTATACTTCTTCTCTGAAAACAATTTTAGTAATTAATAAATGAAATTTTGCATAAAATATCAGTGTAACCAAACAAGTGTGAAGTTTGAGTGTGTTAAGAAGCTTCTTCTACTACTTCATTTCACTCTCTATACTTCTTCTCTGACATTAGTTTGAGTGTGTTAAGAAGCTTCTTCTACTACTTCATTTCACTCTCTATACTTCTTCTCTGACATTGCTGTTTCAACACTGTTGCATCCAATTGTTGTGGTCTGTGATGATGTGGTTAACCAAGTTGAGAGACTAGCATCAACAGCTACTTCTTCTTGACTTCTCTGTTTCTTAGTTTCATCACCATGAGGGTCTAAGCTAAATGAAGCATGTATCATATTCTCGTTACTTGTCTGTGTTCTTCTTCCTTTAGATTTCACAGCTTTCCATTGATTTAGATTCTCAATAGGTTTCAGCACCGCACTGACATATCCAGTTCTATCTCTAGCTCTCATATTAGACAACACTTTAGTATTGTCCTCCTCTAACCTCTCTATGTCCTTAACGTTATCTGCAATCTCCTCTGTATAAACATCTTGATCCTCATAACCCTCATCATCATAATCATCATCTAGATCGCTTTCGTCACTACAATCTGTTAAAACCTCTTCATCTTCATCATCATCGTCACTTTCTCTGCAATTCTGGTATCTATGGTTTAAAGGATAAGACCCTGATGAGTTAGAAGTTATATCACTTCCCTCAGATGATGAACATTGACCTTGCTTTAACTCTAAAGACTTCATCATCTCTTGTTTCTTTTCCTGAACAAGCTCAATAGATTCTTCTACTTCAATGTGTTCATATGTTTTGATGTTTGAGTCAAAAGTGACTCGCTTTCGATTCTTACTTGGACTCGGACTGTGCATCTTCTCCTCAGACCTGTCACTGTGATTTAAAGCAGATGCATCAATAAGTCAAATCTGTTTAAGGTAAACACACAAAACACAAAACATAGATACAGAGAAACAAAAGACATAACACTTACCAGATATCAGTGGTCGGAACCACATTAGTTTTAGGGACCTCCTCAACACGTAGAAGATGAGACAACTCCGAGATTTTAGGAACTTGTTCCACAACACTCAGATCATGAGATAATTCCGAGATTTTAGGGACTTGTTCCACAACACTCAGATCATGAGACAACTCTGAGATTTTAGGGACTTCTTCTTCTTCCACAAAACTATAATCTTTTGCATACTTTGGGACTTCTTTTTCTTCAACAGTAGGAACTCTAACATCCTTTATAGATCCCTCAGAGATTCTCTGCATAAAAAAAAGAACAAAATTTCTTCAAATCAAGCAAAACCCAAGTTACCCAACTTAAAAAAATCAAAGCTTAAGCTTAGCTGTACTTAAATCAACACTAAGAAAAAAAAAAGTGTTTTCTTTTCGAGAAAACTCACGTTTAAACGTGGCTGGAAAGATTCTCGGCGTCTTTGACGGCGACTGTTCTTCCGACGACCGAAGCAACCTAATAAGCAACCCATTCTCTTAGAAATAACGAGTGAGCTTGAAGTTAGGTGTCTTTGAGGGATCTAACAATCGAGCATTAAAGAGTTAAAATCGCAAAGAGACAGATTCTAGCTTAATTTAGAGAACTCATGAGAGCTTAGAGACAAATATATCCATAGATTTGGTCCTTTAGGATTTCCACTTCAAAAAAAAATTCCATTTTTATCTTTCCATTTTTCTTTTTTCCTTTTTAATTTATTAATTTGGTGTCTGAGACGAAGAGCAAAGCTTGAGCTGGTTCCAAACGACGCCGTCTTAACCATGTCATTGACATCTTCTTCTTGGATCTTCCATTTCTGGGTTGTCCAAAATATTTTTGAATTTTTGAGTAGGAGAAAATACAGAGTTAAGAAACAGAGCAAAGAGTCCTTTGTTTCTGAGAAGACATGGTAGGTGAAAAAACACAAAGTAGATGTGACAACAATGGTTTGTTTGATTATGAATCTGTTCGAACTTGTTAACCACAATTCATCATTGTTGTTTCAAGCAATTATACAGATCTACATATATGATATCTTAATCCACAATGATTAGACGTTTTCTCACAATAATTAGTTACTGATTAAAGACAAAAGTGCAAATAAAAAGGAGTTCCACATGTACTATGAACTGTAATCAAATATTCTCTAATCATAACATTGACAGACAAATAAAACAAACAGACACTTTGGATATAACCTGTGTTATTATTCTTCAAGTTGGGCATACTAGGGGGTCCTTTTATATGTTAACATCCTTGGGACTTTGGAGTGCTACATTAACACCAAGTGTAATCTTACCAAGTGAAGCAGATGTACTTTTTTTTTGTTCTGTTTAGCTTGCTCCTTGTCTCCTCTAGCAGGTAATGCAACCGCATTGTCATAGAGCCACCACCAAGAATAAGGAGCCAAAGCCAACCATGTCAAAGGACAATTTGTTTAAGGTTTATAGGCTTCTTAACTCAAAAATCATTTTACAATAACTGGATTAGTTGATATCTTTTATATACTTCAAGTCGCTTCACATTTTCCTTCAAAATAATCACTCATCTTGACATTAATTTCGACAAATCTTAATCAAGTATTGTTCATCGAATTTAATCATTGATTGGGGCTACTTCTCAACATCTATTAGTCACTATGAATTAAGATAGTAAGATCTCATTCACCACACACACCGACCAATATTACCAAATTCATATTATATCTTACAAGGCACGCACACAATTTACATGATAAAAAGAAAAGCTTACAAGTCGGAACAATTGAAACTTTTCTCAAACACAAATGCTTCTTATAAAATACATAAATAATTCAAAAGACATTGAAAATGAATCCAAGACTACAAGCCAATGGACTTGGAGTGAAACTCAGAAAATGTGAAAGAATATGGTCCAAACCGGGTACACGAGAAGGGCAACGATTCCAAGGGTATTGGAGATACCATGCTTCTCAGTAAAAGATTTTTTGAAACCACCAGAAGCTTTAATGTGTTCATGGAAAAGATAACATGCTATTACAAGACATATTACTGCCCCAACCCAACTGTCTCTTACTTACTGCCCCAACCCAACTGTCTCTTACTGTCCCTGCTATGAGGCTCGGCGCAACCACCAGAAGCAGTATCAATGCTGCCGGAATCTCTAGCCAATCTGCATTTATATAAACACAGAACAGAGTTTTTAAGATCAAAGTTTCGTAATTTAAGCTAATGTCTAGTAATGAAAATTGCGGGTTCTGACCTGGAAAATGTTTAGGGCAGAAAAGCCTTACTGTGATGGCAATAAGAGCAATCCATTTCCCGAAGTCTCCACTGTGAAATTAAAAATATAATAATGAGTAAAAGAACTCCATAAATAAATGATTTTTGAACATAGAACTTGTTCATGATTTAATGATTACCTAAAGAAGTTGAAGATAACATAAGGAAGTGTGAAAAAGATGTATGGCACTAAAAGGGTAGTCAACATTTTGGTTCTCCAGTTGGTCCGATCCAATATCAACAAATAACTGTCAAAACAAACAACCAACCAACTAGAATCATCATCATTCTCTCAAATCAATGATCCAAACAATAAAACAGACTATTCAATTTGGTTTGGTTATTTTAGCTCACATGGCCGAGATTGAAGCAGCCCATTGGAGGAAAGACGTGCCAAAGCCTAACCCACCGAGCATCCCTACGTCTTTCACCAGCGCCCATTGGAGGAAAGACGTGCCAAAGCCTAACCCACCGAGCATCCCTACGTCTTTCACCAGCTTCTTAGCAGCCGCTACAAACTCATTCAGATCGGAATTGATCATGTTCGCCGTCGTCTCCTCCGAAGTCTTCATGCCCAAATACTCAATTCTTCCCATTTTTGTAAGTTTTTTATTTTATTTTATTTTATTTGTGAATGTAATAAAATCTGTTAACACACAAAGAAGACTATTTATAACCAATCACAGAACACCTTATTTGCTAATGTTTGAAAATTTCCAAAATAAAAAAAAGAAGACTATTTATAACCAATCACAGAACACCTTATTTGCTAATGTTTGAAAATTTCCAAAATAAAAATATAAAAAAATGTGATTGCTTCCTAATTTAAAATAAAGATACTAAATCATCGAGTATAAGTATGTTTTAGTTGATATATAGTTCAATCTGTGACAACTGTTCATAGTTTAGTTATATCTATAGAGCTGCTCGCCACGTAGGCTTCGCTGGTGACACTGACATAGTTGACACAGGGTTTCATCACATCACATGATCTCCTTATCATATGCAGCTCATCATTTTCCCACATACATATCGAAATCTTCAACTAATCATATTTATTAAAATCCATATTTTTTTTAATTCTACAAGTAACCCCACACTTATACGAAAGTATATCCGCTTTACCCTTTAATTATAAGATTAATTAATTAATACCCTACAAATATATACTCCTCATCTCGGTAGATTACTACTATAACTAAATATTGTTGTGCTACTAAGATTTTTGCATTCGAGACTCAAAATCAAAAAGCGCATAAAGATAAAACATCAAGTTCGATACCCAAAGCATTCAACGACCAAAGAGTTACGGACCCCATTACAATACAAGAACCAGAAGATTCATGGAGCAAAACACCAAATGTTTTTTTAAGTTTTATTTGGTTAAAACTTTAGTAGTCATAGAAACTTTTATACCTTTCTGAGCATTCAAGAGGAGTTGCCATCTGCTTTGTCGAGAGCTTGCTTCTTTGATGCACTTGATTCGACAGAGTTTGCATTCATCGATACTCTCTTCACTCCTCTTCCAACAACGCCCAAATCAGTAACAACTGATGATGCTCCCCTCCTCCTCCTCCTGCAGCACCGGTATGAGCGGTTGAGACTGTAGGCGACTCTAAGTCTTTCCCAAAATTGGTATTCGCAGTACCCATCCTAGAAGAGCTCATTTCAACAGTAGCAGGGACAAGATTTTCACTAGCATTTGCCTTGGTTGTTGCCATGCCCATTAGCTCAGCAAGAATTTGCTTTGGGTTCTCTGCTTGTTGTTTCAAATCTTCAAGCTGCACAAAACAAACGTTGGGACATTAGCATGAGTTTGCAGTTATTTTGCTGCACAAAACAAACGTTGGGACATTAGCATGAGTTTGCAGTTATTTTTAACGACAATGATCATTTAGATATAACATGCCTTCTTTTCTAGATCTTCAGCAAGACCAGCCAAGACTCCGATCTCAGCTTCTTTGTCTGAAGCAGATATATCAATGCAGGAATCATTGGATGATTGTTGGATGCCTTCTTCTATTTCTGTTGAGTGGGTTGCTGATCCAGATGCACCTTTGATCTCATTAGTGAGCCTCTCCATCCTTGCTTTGCAAATTAACATGGCCTTCTGACAATACGGAATTGCTTCCTTAGGCTGACATCCAGTCTCTAGACAGATGCATATACGGAAGTTTCTGAAACGTTGAAGTTAAGTTTATACAGCCCAACAACTCAACAGACAGAAACGAAATTTAATACAATTTAAGAAATCCAAAGGATACAATTCAGCTGTGTGTCGACTGTCAGATTCAACCAAACGCTCTAAGATGGACAATGCTTTCTTGTAGTCACTCAGGGAAGACTCGATGTCCTCTGCATAATAAATAGATAACCCAAAATCGACCAATCATAGTAGAGAAAACTGAAATGAAGAAATGGAACATAACAAAGATGAAATAAAAAAGATATATGGTATACCTCTCTCCAAGGAAATTTCAGCAAGCGCACAGAGAATATCCACTTTTACCATTGTATCAGTAGACTGTTTGTCAGTAATAGCCCTTGCAATGTCCAGCATTTTCCAGGCCATATCCAAATCAGAGTCATCTTCATCCCCATCAGCGTCAGATAGGTCATCGTCATGACAATCTTCACCATCCTCTCCTTGCTCTTTACCACCAGAACCTATGCATGAAGGAGAAAAGG
>CM071721.1:4206288-4219250 GCA_036630335.1 Physaria fendleri | reverse complement strand
AGTTTAGAGAGATAATCTAGAGAGATAGAGAGAAAAGAGAATTGTGTGGGAATAAGGGGTTTTTCGGGTTTATATACTCGGTTCTCTGCGCGCATGTAATTTCCTTCCCCGGTCCCACAACGCGCGTTCCGACTCTGTTACTGACGCAAAACTAATCCTCAATCCTTCAGAAAAACTCTCCTGAACCCCGGGAACTGATTTCCTTTGACTGCTCGACTCTCGAGACCCACTGGACAACTTTAAAAGCTTTCGGGACCTCTCCTGTAGACTCTCAGAAGCTTCTGTAGATTCTTTTGAGCCTTCTGTGAATTCTTCAGGGCTTCCAGAACATCCTCAGGTCTCTTTAATCGCCTCTGAACCTTCTCCCGGTTCCTCGGTACTTCCTAATACCGGTGCCACCAGTCCTTCTGTAACACGGGGTGTTAGATTTTCATTAAATTTATAAATGATAATATAATAATTTGAAAAGTATTTAGTTGTAAACATATTTTCAATACAAATTATTGATATTAATATAATTAAGATTTAAATTAAAAATATTATTAAAGAGTATTTTAATCATTTTATTATTAAGTTAATTTAGATGAAAACTAACCAAACTAACAAGTGTCCATCTAAATGGATTTAGATGAAATATCAAAATTGATTGTCATCTACTAACTACATAATCACATGATCTAACTAAGCATAACCAGGGACTAACCAAAAAATCTATCAAGCCATAAACACATTTATTGAAATCGCAAACCTTATTAGCTGCAACATATTCACACCGAAAATATTTTCGGTTTGGATTTGCTTTTGATCTTGAGAACAATAACTCCACATTCCTATCACACAACAAGCATTTCTTAGGGATGCCATTACAAGAACCTCTTCGCAGAAATGAAGATCTGCTGCTCATTCCAGATTCACTGCTCATTCCAGATTCGATGCTCATCGTTCAATCTGCAAAAAAATTAGAAATTCATATTAAACACAAATCAACTCAGAAACACATGTTGAAATACTCGAAATCAATATAGAAAGAAAACCCAAAAGTTAATTTAGCTCAATCCTATTACACTGAAAATTCCCAAATCCAATCTCAAAATCGCGATTTAGGGTTCTAATGGAAGAAGAAATGGGGATTTTTATTTTATTTTAATGACTAACGGTCATAATCCGGAATAAACGGGTCGGATTTTTTAAAGAAAAAGGGTCGGATTTTTTGGGTGAAATTGGTATTTTTCTAAGCAAATTGGTTTGATTTTCGGTTCTCCAGTCCAAACCATGTGATTCGAACATTGTGTGTTAATTAGATATTGTTTTCCAATCTGTGTGTAATATTGAACACCATAATTTACAGTGTGTAAATTGCATCTGATACAGTAATTCATGTGTGTAAAATAACCGTCAACCCCATATGAAAACAATGATTTTCATATGTCGCTATTTCGTGAAGTATTGATATTCATATTGAGGTTTTACCATATTTTTTACAAGAAAAAATAGAAAAATATGTTTTACATTCGTAACTTTTATTTTAGAACTATATAATGAGGAATCTAAAAATCGCAATTTATAAAATTATGACTTTTTCTAAAAATTTAAATATGTATAGTTATAAATTATGATTTGTAAACAAAATATTTACAATTGAATTTTCTAAAAAATATCAAAACGTTTAGTTTTCAATAATTTAGATGAAAACTAACCAAACTAACAAGTGTCCATCTAAATGGATTTAGATGAAATATCAAAATGGAAAATTTAGATGAAAACTAACCAAACTAACAAGTGTCCATCTAAATGGATTTAGATGAAATATCAAAATGGAAACACAAAACATCTATATATATCATCCAAAATAAACTATTTGTATGGAAATATGAAATGGAGAAATAAACGGGACATTTATATAATAAGATTATTATTTTTTAACACAAATATATTCATTCATTGATAAAGGACCATATGGTCAGTTTTTAACAAGGTAACGAATCCCCAAATAATGAAACTGTTACAATAATACATGGAATATGAAAACAAATTATATTAAATAAAATCTTTCTTGAAAAACTCGTTGATCTTCTCTAATTGAAACAGCGTAATTGTACTTCGTCCACAAAACTGGTGGTGTTTGCCTTTTCATAAACATCTTTTGTCGCATTATAGGTGGCTGTCTATCTCGGATGACGTTTCATACATGATTTCTTGTAAGACTCCATTCATATGTTATGCCTAATCGTTGTATTTATTCCCAAACTTCATGTCTAAGATTCGCTCTTGGATTCCCATATCCAAAGAAATAGTAGTAACTCATACCTTTATACTTAATAGAACAATAAACCCAACCAATTGTTGATTGCGAATCAAACTGTTCTTCTTCTATTTCCGGAACAGAAGATTCGCTCTTGGATTCCCATATCCAAAGAAATAGTAGTAACTCATACCTTTATACTTAATAGAACAATAAACCCAACCAATTGTTGATTGCGAATCAAACTGTTCTTCTTCTATTTCCGGAACAGAATAAAACGTATCCCTTCATGAAATAATCGGAATACTCCTGACATTTCGAACAAAAATTGGCGACCCATAAACAAGCTCATACCTTTATACTTAATAGAACAATAAACCCAACCAATTGTTGATTGCGAATCAAACTGTTCTTCTTCTATTTCCGGAACAGAATAAAACGTATCCCTTCATGAAATAATCGGAATACTCCTGACATTTCGAACAAAAATTGGCGACCCATAAACAAGCGAATGAAATAGGAATACAAATACCAAAGATTTGGTATTTGTGGTATGAAATTTTGTAACAAAATCTGGGCTCCTCTTTTTTCATTTGATTTCCTCTCCATCATGGTTGTGCTTTAAACTCTTTGCTTCAACTGTCTTGTTTCTCTTTGGTGTTCACCTAGCTCCTTAAGCTGTTTCCCCGGCTTAGTTGGCGTATCAGTGGTCTCGACGAAGTTTGGTGGTGGTTTCTCAGCGTTTGAGGGTCTGATTCTGTCCACGGCGGTTTCATTTCACCTCCAGAGCTTATCCACCACAAGTTCACGCGTTCAAGCCTTTCTCGTCGATCCGTGGTTCCTGAGCTCCTCCTCCCCGGCTTAAGCTTCTTCTCGATGCAGCAATTCCGCCGCTCTCGGCCTCTTCCGTCACTCCAGCCTTCCTTTGGCGGCGGATTGGAGTTAGGGTTCCCTATGGTTTCATTTTCGGGCCATAATGGGCCTTATTTTTTGTATTTTCGTTTTGGACCTCTTCTTCTGTTTTTTTTTAATTGTATTTGGCCCTTTTGGGTCCTCTCTTTGTGTCTGGGCTGAGTCCGTTTCGTGGTGTTATTTATATATGTTTCTGTGTAAAAAAAAAATTATTCTTTAGTTTTCAAATGTTAAATTTTATTTAAAAATTAATACCCTGATTAATTAGTTAATGATGAGGCAAAATATTGGTTTTTATTTATTTATTTATTTAAATACAATTGAAATAAAATATAAAATATATAAATAAAAATGCTTAAAAAGAACGTTCTTTGGCTGAATACTTATTCCTCTACTTTGAAATAAAATATAAAATATATAAATAAAAATGCTTAAAAAGAACGTTCTTTGGCTGAATACTTATTCCTCTACTACTATTAAGGAGAGTAGCAAAATCTGGTGGAAAACCCACCTTTTACTCACGTTCTATTTATTCCACATTCTGTCAAAGTAACTAACTTTTTAAGTAAATAGTACGAAATTAGAGGAATAGGAAGAAAAACACTTTTCCTCTAACTTGACAACCATTTAGATCCTTAATGTCATAAAAGTTGACAATACAAAAGACCTAGAGGAATCAGAAGATTGACCAAAATCTTTATTATCAATGGCGGATCAAGGTCCAGCAAGTTTTTTAACAAGAGCCAATGCCTTACTTAGGAAAAACTTAGCTTATCAGGTATTTTACGCTATGTGTTCCCCTACGGAATCAAATTTTTTGTATGTACGTAGAAAACGTCTAATGTGAGTAAATTGTGTTATGGGATCTTCTCGCTATTCAGGGAACGTGGTGTTATTACTAATCCATAGTTTTAATTCATATTTTTGTTTTGGTGTAGAAACGAAATCTATGGAGCAACGTACGGCTCATTATGATCCCTTTCTACCTCAGCGTATTTCTAGTGTTAATACAACAACTCCTTTTCGATACACAAGTTAATAACGCTGCTGAAAATCGTTGTGGTTGTCAATGCATTGACACGAGTGGATATGGTAAATGCGAAAAGACTTGTGGTATACAATACTCTTCTCCAGACCAAGCCTTCTTTTGTTCCATCCCTAGTCCTCCACAATGGCCTCCCTTGTTACAAATCCCGCCCCCTGAAACTCGCAGAGTTAAAGATCTTCTTGATGATTCTTGTCGACGAACAAGATCTTGTCCTGTTACTATACTGTTTACTGGAAATAACCGTTCCCTTGGAGGAAGTATTGTCTATCATATTCATTTTGGAATATTCTCTATTGTGTTCACTTGAACTTATCTTTATGTTTTTCTTTTCTTTCCTCTGTAGTTGTGTCTGGGAATCTGCTCACTAGTTCAATACCCGCAAATTCTTCTGACCTTTTGCGTACATTTGCTAATAATGTGTTGGTGCGTTCTATTGGTTGGAATCTGTTTGTTGCCACTGTGAAGTGTGTGCGTGAATCTGTTTCTTAGATTTCTTAAAACTCATGTTTTAGGGTACAACAGCTGAGGCAGATTTCACCAATTATCTTGATCCAGGGATTGCCTCAAATATTTCCATCTTCAGTATTCAGCCTGGATGCATTCTATATCTTGATCCAGGGATTGCCTCAAATATTTCCATCTTCAGTATTCAGCCTGGATGCATTCTAAATGCTACTTTACCATTCACATTCGGACAACCACCTCTTATGTTTGAGAAAGGTATGCTGAGATTTTATGATGCCAACTAATAAAAGTTTTAAAGAGATACTGAAATGATATATATGTTTATATCAGCGTTAATTTAATATAATCTTGTTGTGTTATGTCCAAATTTGTTAAAAATTGATCACTTTCGTGCAGTCTTTAATTAAATTGTTGTGTCAAAACCAGAGTTAAAATGTCTTCAAGGATTAAATCTCTGGCGAAATACCTCAAGAGAGGTCAATGATGTGATTTACAAGGGTTATAAGAAAGGAAACCCTGAGGGGGAGATAAATGAGATAGTTGCAGGTTGGTTGTTAACTTTGCAGTCATTTATCTATAACACGCTTGATATCGAAATGAGATATCTGACTCTTCCTATCTATTTTTTTTTTGTTGCCTTAGCATATGATCTATTGAACACAGACATGAACAATTTCAATGTGCATATCTGGTATAATTCAACATACAAGGACGATTCAGAAAGTAGACTTCCAAAGTTGATCAGAGTTTCCCGCTCAGTTAATTTGGTAAGACATCCTCATCAAACATTTTCATGTAGTTACTTTCCTGATTGAACTGATGCTTACCGTTTGCTAAACTACAGATTTCAAATGCTTACCTTCAATTTCTACAAGGTCCGGGGACAAGGATATTGTTTGAATATGCCAAAGAAATGCCTAAACAAGAAACAAGTCTTCGTCTGGACATCGCGTCTCTAATCGGTCCCCTCTTTTTCACATGGGTTATTCTTCTTCTGTTCCCTGTAATTTTCATAAGTCTACAACTTGAAAAAGAAAAATGGTTCTACTTTATTCTAAATTTAAGATAGGAAATTAATACACATAACCATTTATTTCTAGGTTATCTTGTCGTCGTTAGCGTATGAGAAACAACAACATCTAAGAATTATTATGAAAATGCATGGGCTAGGAGATGGTCCATACTGGATGATTTCATATGCCTATTTTCTTACCATATCTGTGTTATATGTTATATGCTTGATGATATTCGGGTCAGCAATAGGTAACTAAAGCCTTTCTATCAATATATTTCTTACAATGCATTTTTTATACATTTTCATTTTTTCTTTTCCAATGTGGTTTTTATAGTACTAGTTCCCTGCAGGACTGAAGTTCTTTCGGCTTAATGACTATAGTCTCCAGTTCATATTCTATTTTCTCTATGTAAATTTGCAAATCTCTCTTGCCTTTCTATTTTCTTCATTATTTTCGAAGGTGAAGACATCAACAGGTACAAACAATGTGTTTCTTGAATTTGATAATGGGGTTTAATGGAACTAATGAATATATTTGTTCTCATATGTCTTAATCCTAGTTGCTGCTTACATATACGTGTTTGGATCTGGGGATTATTGTCATGGAGTTATATCCTGGCTTTTCCTTATATCGTGGGTTGTATGAGTTTTCACAATATGCTTTTCGGGGTAACTTGAGAGGGACTGATGGGATGAAGTGGAAAGATTTCAGTGATAGTGCAATGGATGATGTTTTTTACATCATTGTCATTGAGTGGTTTCTCTCACTCATTGCAGCATACTATGTGGATAAAGATTTCTTCATCTAAAAAAGACTTGTTGTTCTTCTTGAAAAACCCTTTCAAGAAATCTTCTTCTTTGCGAAACCCTAATTTTGAGAGGCACGGCTCTAAAGTCTCCGTTGAAATGGAAAAACCAGATGTTACTCAGGAGGTATACTAAAAGATTCACATTATATTATATGTTCTTGATATATACTGGTTCTGATAACAAAAATTGTTCACATCAGAGTCAAAAAGTAGAGCAGTTGATGCTTGAGTCGAGCACAAGTCATGCAATTGTATGTGACAACATAAAGAAGGTGTATCCTAGTAGAGATGGAAACCCACCTAAATTTGCAGTGAAGGGGTTATCTCTCGCTGTGCCTTCAGGAGAATGCTTTGGCATGCTAGGCCCCAATGGTGCTGGCAAGACCTCTTTCATCAATATTGTGAGTACCCAAATGGACAAAACCTTTTGTGCTCAATTGAGCTTAGCTTCTTATATCATTGCTGGTCAACAAATTCTATACTAATCTTGTAGTTATGAGGTCAGATGACTGGGCTCCTAAAACCAACATCTGGGACAGGGCTTGTTCAAGGTTTGAATATTTGCAATGATATGGACAGAATTTACACAAGCATGGGGGTATGCCCTCAGCACGAGTAAGTAAATAAATTCTTGAAATTGGCTTCATTTTTGTTGTTTGCCATGAAAGCAAAAATGAGTAATCGAGTAATCATTCTCTTCTTGTCCAGCTTGCTCTGGGAAACACTGACAGGAAGGGAACATCTTCTATTTTATGGAAGACTTAAGAATCTCAAAGACTCTGACCTCGACAAAGTAATTTTTTTTAAGAATCTCAAAGACTCTGACCTCGACAAAGTAATTTTTTATCAATATTATTTACCTAGTATATTAAAATGGCTTGAGGTTTGTTCAGTCTATTTTTCGTCGTTATATACCTTGCATTAGGCTGTAGAAGAATCCCTTAAGAGCGTCAATCTTTTCCACGGTGGTGTTGCTGATAAACCTGCTGGGAAATACAGTGGAGGTATGAAAAGGCGGCTGAGCGTAGCCATTTCACTTATCGGGAATCCTAAGGTCTGAGAATCTCTTGGTCGAGTATTCTTACTGAAGCTTGACCATTATAAAATCGAACATTTGGAGATTTGTGCTCTTTCGAAAGCTTAATAGATTCAGTATTGACATATGAAGGTGGTTTATATGGATGAGCCAAGCACAGGACTTGATCCAGCCTCGAGAAAGAACCTATGGACTGCTATCAAGCGAGCTAAACAAAACACAGCGATAATCCTAACAACTCATTCAATGGAAGAAGCAGAATATCTCTGTGACCGATTAGGTATTTTTGTGGACGGGGGCTTGCAATGCATTGGAAACCCAAAAGAGCTGAAGGGAAGGTATGGTGGATCTTATGTTTTAACGATGACAACATCTTCTGAAAACGAGCAAAGAGTGGAGAAACTGATTCAAGATATCTCCCCAAACGCAAAGAAGATATATCACATCGCAGGGACTCAGAAATTTGAGCTCCCAAAAGAGGAGGTTCGGATTTCAGAAGTGTTTCAGGCAGTGGAGAAGGCGAAGAGTAGCTTCACAGTGTTCGCTTGGGGTCTTGCAGACACAACTCTTGAAGATGTTTTCATCAAGGTTGCTAGAAACGGTCAAGCCTTCAATGTCTTTTCTTGATATTCTTAGATACATATTTCAATAAATTTTTGTTTATGTCAAATTACTACTATTCATTGATATAAAAAAAGTTCGTATATTCTCACATTCTCTCTCGTGATGGCGGATTCAAGTCCTACAAGTCCTATGATGCAGAAACTGAACATATGGAGCAATATACATCTCATCACAATCCCTTTCTTCCTCTGTCTACTTCTCCATGTTTGTTCAAATGCTCTTGCTACAACGAGAGTACTTGCGGCTTAAGTTATTCAACTTCGGAGCAAGCAGCTTTTTGTGCCATTCCTAATTAACCACAATGCGCTTATTCGTTCGTTTAAGCTTTGAACTAGTTAAAGGTTACAACAAGGCTTTAGTTTCCCTAACGTTCCATAGGGAAAATCTTATCGAATTCTTTATGTCACTTCGTAAAACAATATATCCATCAATTACTTAAAAAATCAAAAATGTTGTAATTTAATTTAATTTAGATAATGCAATTTTTTGTCTAAATAGTGTTGGGACCATAATAAGTGGATCACTTTCAAAGGAAAGCAAACCCACATGATCTTGCTCCCGATTCATATTGAAAACACACTTCTCTCTACATTATCTTCTTTCCTTTCCTTTTCTTTCTTTCTTATAAATCATAAACTTTTTCATTATATATAATTTTGTGATATATTATCAAAAGTTAATGAATAATGAATAAGGCAGAAGAGTCTAAAATCCAACAAGAGACTTTTGATAACACTTAACGACAACAAACGTCGAATAATAATAAAAAAGTTAACAGCTAAAAAAGACAATAGGAAAAAACATAAAGGATTGATGATAAGTTGGTTTCAATAGTTGTTATGTGGGTTTAGGAACCGTACTATTAATTGCTCTTTTTCTTGATTATGAAAATCTTCTATAATTTACTAAATCTTGAATTTTTTTTTTTAATAATATTAGCCCTCGAATGTTTATCACAAATTTCACAATATAATATTTATATCAAAGGATTTCCATCAGGTTTCTTATAAATTTTAGACAGATATTTTATATTATTAGTTTAATGTATGGTAATCATGTATCATAATGAACCATATCTGAAAATTTATCTCATTTAAGTGGAGGTTTGGAGTTTGAAACATGTATCCTACAACATTTGAAGGAGATTATTAAAATTATTAGGCTATATTAACAAAAAAAAAAAAACAATTAATTTAATAAAAAAAAAATCAGATAACTAGCTTCCTGAGCTAGAAAATAAGAATATTACGATAAATTATCTGATTAATATCTTTAAATAATTTCCTATACCAAAGCTTATCTTAGTGAATTTGTGAAAAGTGATGTGTGGTTAAGATCATATAATGGAGACCCAATGATGGAACAAGTAGACAACATGTGTCTACTCCATAATCACCCAGCCTAGATCAACAAACACTATATACATTATCAAAACCTGAATTTAATAACAAGATAATGAAAATATAAAGAAGAAAAAAAATAAAAAATAATTGAAGAGCTTTATAGAGAAGAAGAAGAAGAAGGGGTCCCCTATTTACAAATGCTAAAATAGACGATGGATCCAAAAGGGTACGTTACATCGTTGGGTGCAATTATTCATTCCATCTTTCTTACCCTCTCTTTTGTTCCCTCTCCCCACCAATTTTTCAAATAATAAAATTTTCAATATTTGTATGCTTTTAAATATATTGTATTTTGGACTCTCTTTTTCTTCTACTTACTGCATTTGTTTATATTATTGTACTATTCAAATGATGCTACATTTTTCGTATGGTCTATGTTGAAAGGAATGTTTTTTATAGTGTTTTTTAAAAAGACATATATCGTCTCCTATCACCATCAAAAGGACAATCCCCACTTAATTAGTTTATCTCATATTTATTGTATACGATCTCGCAATGTGTACATAGTTCCATATACTATTGTTGTTGATGCACTGTACCTAAATCATAATTAAAAAACTTTTAAATCTTAGGTAAAATGTTAGTTAATAGAATATATCAAAAACGAGTAATTCCAAAATAATAATAAAAAATAAACATATATTCCTAAATCCAGCCGCATATTAGACCTAATAAAGAGGTATTAACAGAAACCATAAAAACTATATATTATACACACTCACATAAAATACACATTATATTACAATAAATAAAATAATTACAAGAGAATATCAGAAAGTACAATAATAAAAGAAAACGCACCAAAAAAAAGATGACTATAAATAAATAATAAACACACATGGTCTAAAGAAAAAAATAATTGCAATTTAAATTTAGTTCTTCATCAATCAAGCTCTGCGTTTCAAGATCACTCTTCTATTTTTCTCTCTTCAATTTAAAATCAGAGTCTTTAAATTATTTTGTTTTTAAGGAAAATGAAGGAGACAATAAGGTGTTTTCAATTTAAAATCAGAGTCTTTAAATTATTTTGTTTTTAAGGAAAATGAAGGAGACAATAAGGTGTTGCATCGCCTGCATTTTACCGTGTGGAGCTCTAGACGTGATCAGAATCGTTCATTCAAATGGACACGTGGAAGAAATCAGTGGCACGATCACCGCTAGCGAAATCATGAGAGCACATCCGAAGCACGTACTGAAGAAACCATCTTCTCCACCGTCGGATCACGAAGATCGTGAGATTATTTCAGCCACAAAGATCGTAGTCGTCCCTCCCGAAGCTGAGCTCCAACGTGGCAAGATTTATTTCTTAATACCTGCAACTAAATCTGATAAATAAATGCTCTGGTGGAAAGATCCGTCGCGAGAAAAGTAGCACAAACGGTATGAAGAAACAGAATCGCCGGCAGCATCGTGATGGTGATGATAAGTGTAATGGAGGAAATAATAATGATAAAGATAAAAGTTATGAGAATGATTTGTTGATTTCTGATCGGTACTTGACGGAGATATTATCGGAGAGACTTTCGACGCAAAAAGATCGGAGAAAGGGACGTGTCGGCGTTTGGAGACCTCACTTGGAAAGCATATCGGAGGGGAGCTTAAGTGAGGATTAATAAACGACATCGTTTTTGTCATTTAAAAAAAAGATTGTTTATTTATTTCACTTTTTCGGAGGGGAGCTTAAGTGAGGATTAATAAACGACATCGTTTTTGTCATTTAAAAAAAAGATTGTTTATTTATTTCACTTTTTTTTTGCGCTGCGGTAATTATCATCCCATTTAGAACATTAAACTCCATCAAAGTGTCCTGTTAATTGAGTTCTGGGTTGGCCAGAAATTTGTAAATGCAGAGCTATATATTAAATAATCAATGAGATTTGTATGAGTTAAAATAAGAACTAATTAACAATGGATGTAAATGGTTTTTGTACCTTGGCGAGATTGACGTAGAAGAACAATGGTTTCTTAGTATTGGAAACCTGAATCCGATTCTTCTTCTGGCTATCAATGGACAAATTCATGTTTTTCACTCCATCCGTAATCGCTTCCATTGAAACTAACTCGAAAACGAAAGCTTCTCCTCTCGAATTTAGGGTTCTCTCTCACGCTATCTCGGAAAAGATGATGTTGAAAACAAAGAGACGATGAAGCTTCTCCTCCGTAAGAAATACCCTAAATGGTATACCAAACGACACCGTTTCAAGCAATCTCGAAAATGGGCTACATTTTGGCCCAATAGGCCCAAGTCGGTAAGTGAAAAATAAAAACTTTCGTTCTCAAATGATTCAAATGAAAACATAAGATCATAAATGGGAACAATCCTTACAGAATCATAAGTTTCTTTTGGATTCANNNCCCATGTTTGCAATGGTGTCAAGAGTAGCTGAGTAGATAGCATCTGCTTTTGGGTCTTCAAATATGATGAGGCATCCAGCTCCTTGATCCAAAGTACCTGCAAATTTCTTGTCCAGTATCATCTGAGAGAGCTTCTTCTCCACATGGTCAAGAGGCAACTCAATCAGTTCAGCAATGTGAGCTATCTCAACTCTCGAGAAGGGCTCGATCAAACGACACAGGTTTTGCTCCAGGTCAATCAGTTCAGCAATGTGAGCTATCTCAACTCTCGAGAAGGGCTCGATCAAACGACACAGGTTTTGCTCCAGGAGTGTATCATAGAGAGAAGAGAGATGCCTATGGACAATTGGGTCGTCCTCTAGCTGAGCTTTGTAGTCACGGAGAGCGTTCTCAAAGAGTTTCAAGGACCTCTTTGAGTGAGCATCAGCGACTGCTTTCATGGCATCTAGGTCGGGACCAACATATTGGAGGCCAGCTTTTGATGAGATTATACCTGCAACATCTTCAGCTTGGCTGACCATGATCTTGCACAGTAACATGTATTTTAAACAGAAAACCGCTCTTTGGTCCCCGAGAGCGTTGAAGGACTCGAAAGCTTCGAAGAAGTAGCTGTATCCGGTTTTGTAATCTTTCTCTTCGGCGTGAAGAATCCCACTCTGCAGGTCTATGGTTCCTTGTTGGGCTGGTGGGACATAAATAGCGTTGGCAGCTGTCCTGGCTGCAGTGAGTGCAGCTTTTGCCTTGGGTAAGTTTCTCAAAGAGAAGTGAAGTTTGCTTTCCAGCAAGTCTATGTCGACTAAAAGGAGCTTATCATCTAATCTCCTAACCTCTTTTACCAAAGTACTCAACAGGGCCAAAGCTTCAACATACTCCTTGTTTTCCATTAGAAGAGCTGCAAGCCTAGCCTCTACTCGCTGCCTGAGGAAAGTACGCTTCTCAGCACGGGTCCATTCCACCATTTCTTTGCAGAGAGTTATCTGCAGATCAGTTGTTCCAGGTATCTTTGCCACCGCATCGATGATTCCTCTGACGATCTTTGCAGTTTTGGCCTTG
>CM071721.1:4173231-4183619 GCA_036630335.1 Physaria fendleri | reverse complement strand
AGGACTAAGGTCATGATCCAATCGATGGTAAAGGGTGGTGAAGGTTGCTTGGTGGCTTTCTTTGTGCGTATGCTAAACCAGTGATCATTTCATGTGGTTGCTAATATTAATCGAAATTGTTAAGGCTTATGCTTAGCTTGTTGTATTATTTCCACTAAAACTACATGAAATGGCTAAGTATACTGAAGAGCAAGAGAATTGGTCCATCAGGTTGAGGATGGACGACGTAACCTCTAACGGGTCGGGTTATGGTGCTATAAGGAGGACCGTCTGTCATGCTATGGTGTGCCCTGGCTGAAGACGTTTTGGTGGTCTGTCATGTATGGTGTGCCTTACATGAAGACGTGGTGGCTGTTTATCATGTATGGTGTGCCCTGCATGAGGACGTGTATGTTGTTTGTGTTTGTGAAGGAAATGAGTATCTGTCATGTATGGTGTGCCCTACATGAAGATTCGTCTGGTTGTTTGTCATGTATGGTGTGCCTTGCATCAGGACGTGTCCCCTTGTTTGTGTGTGTGACACTGAGTGGTCATATGTTTGAGTTTTATAGACATTGTGTTGCTTGCATGTTTTAGCCCTAGACGTGCTTTAAGTTGCGCTCTTAAATTGTTGTTGGTAGACTCGAGGTTCTCTGACTCTCACTCGCTGAGTAAACTTTGTTTGCTCACCCATTCGTTGTTAATCTTTTTTTTGCAGGTAAAAATTTTAAGTTTAAATTTTTGTCATCGTTTTGGCGGGAAATTGTTTTTAAAGGAAGTCTGGGACCAAAGTACGCTGTTTCTGCTATTCAGCGGGACCGGGCTGTTACAGGTATCATGGGTATGGCGATATCTTATGAGGGAAAGTTCTGTCTGGGCTGTCTCTGACAATACGACACTTGGTTCATGGGTTTGAAGAAGCTTCTGAAGTATCGAGCTTTAGGTAAGGGCTTTCATTGGACCAATATTATAACAAGGAAGGATTCTTCATTGTGGTATAATCATTGGTCGACAAGGTGGTTCTTCTGGATCTAGTATAGGTCGACGAGTTGTAGTAGAGATGGGGATTCCTATTCAAGCTACGGTTAATGGAGCTGTTTTTAGGAGAAGGAGATGAAGACATAGACAAGAATTATATAACATCATTGAAGATGTTATTGAAGGGATGAGTTTAAACATAGATGTTTCTTCTTCAGATATACAGTTATGGCAGCATCGAGCACATTCTTTCCGAGAAACTTTTGATACTTCAAAAACGTGGTATTAGGTGAGGGAGGTGCAAGATCGAGTGGCTTGGAGTACGTTGATGTGGTAGCCTTTCAATACTCTGAAAATATGCATTCATTGGGTGGTCGCATGACTGGATAGATTAGCTATACAGGTCTCACATAAAAGGTTGGAATGATACTTATATTCAACGTGCTTCTTTTCTTGGAAGGAAGAAAATAGACAAGAGCGCATTTGTGTTTTGGTTGTCGTATCACATCACAAGTTTAGTGCGGACTTATGCAGATATCTCATGGGTCTAAATACATGATGGATTGGACAATACTGCTTCGGAACTTAATGGCCTCTGATCAATCAAGGACATGGAGAGAACACAATGATAGGAAGCATAATGATACTCGAAAGTCTAGACGAACATTATTCAAGATGATTGATAAGAATGTTCGTAATAGATTAACACCTACTAGAGAGTTAGGTTGCCACTGCTATGTCGATGGAATGCAGCTATGGTTCATCACATTAGGGAATTAAGTCACCAGAACGCTAGTCTTTCCCTTTTGCTAAAGACTTCTTTCCATATCGGATTTCCTCGTCAAGAGTTTTGACAAGACAGCCAGCCATTTTGGTTGATGCACTTTATATATCATACGTATTTCTAAAGTTTTTAGTCTATATTTTTTTTTTGATTTAAAAAATAGTTTTTTTTTGAATGATCATACAAAAAAAAGTAATAAAAGTAATAAGATATATAAATATAATAAGCATCGACATATTACATACACGAGAAAACTAATTATAAAAGAAATCTCAACCTGTTCTTGAAAATATATAGCGACAGGCTTCTTCACCCACACTTAGGTACCTGCAAAATCATGCAGTTTCATCAATACTTGTATATTACAGTAAATCTTTCTGATCTGTATCAATAACGTCTTGCATTGGCCCATACGACAATCAGCTTTTTTTTTTACTTCTAAAAAACAAAGTGAACTTTTGAGTCTCTGATAGACAATTTTGAATCTCTGAGACACAAGAACAAAAATTTACCAAACTCATCCGGACTAGTTATATTTGGTTCCTTCATTTTCTAAACAATTTGCATTCACTCGCAAAATGGTACCTTTGATAGGTCAAGACGGAAACGCAAAGAGTCGATCAGAGATCTTTGTGCGGCAAATTGGGCATTCAGAGCAAGCAAGGGAACATGATTTACATACTGTAAAATGAAACAGAGATTATACACAATATAAATATCATCTTTTTATTTGATCTGTTTAACAAAAGAAGAGAAATGAAGTTTTACGGAGATAAAGTAGTGACTTACAGCAGAAATGACGGCAAGGGAGTAGAATTGCTGCAGTGGGAGATTCAAAACACACTTTACAAATATGAGAATTTGCATCTGCATTCGCTTGTGCTTTCATTTCTTTCTCCTTCATTTCTTGCATTCGTGCCTGTTTCATTGTTACAAAATCTTGTTAGTATATGTGGATGATTAACTGTTTCACAGGTAATCAATGTAGAAAACTCATCATCTCGTTACATTTACCTTGAGACGAGCAACAAGTGGTTCCTCTTTTGGTGTCTCTTCAGTTTTAGCTGCTACTACTACTACTTCAGGTTGTCGCGGAGCACTTGACACTTGTCTCTCTTTCAAAACCGCATTGCTTTGACTCCTCTCCAATTCTCTTGCAGGGTCAGTGCCATTGGATTCAGGCAATGCACCATTGTCTTTCTTCAACTTGGCAACAAGTACCCACATGTTTGCCAAATCGTTTTCTAAAGCCTCCTCTCTTCTCTTCGCCTCTTCTGCTTTCTTCCTATATTCATCTTCTATGAACTCTTTCTCTGCCAATGCAGACTCAAGAGCCACCTCTCGCTGCTTCCTTACTTGCAACTCCATCTTAAGAGCTTCTGGGTCTAGATTCCATGAGTCAAACTCGTCCCCACTTGACCTACTTGAAGATATCCTTCCCTTTCTTCCTGACTTTCCCCCATCATTATACTTGCGATGAACTCCGTTCATGGGGTTACGCGTTTGAGCCAAGTCTCTTGCAGCTGCTAATTCTTTTTCTAGCTTATTGTTTTGTAGTGAGAGTTTTGTTACTTCGCTAGCCAGATTTTTCAGCTCAACAGCAGCAGCAGAAGCTAACTCCTTAGCATATGAAGCTTCTTCAGCTAGTTTTTGATTTTGTACTCGTAGCGCACTGTTCTCTTCTACAATTTGCACTTGTTCTAGCTTCAACTCTTCGTTCTCAATTTCCTAGATACAAAACATGTACATGAAAGTCAAAAGTTTACCCTAGTATAAAGAGAGGATTAGATTGAGAATAAATATGATATTCATTGATCCGCAGAGGTATTTACTAGGATATTTGTGATAACTGAGAATGTATGTTTGTAAATTTACTTGCGATTTTATCTTCTTTTTTAGTTCGTCTGCATACTCTCCAGATACCGCTTTCTCGGAACAGGATGGTGAGGATTTCTCACAAGATACTGCATTCAAGCGTTGCTCTAGAAGATTGACCTTTTCATGTAGTTCTTTGTTCTCCGCACACTGCATTGTTGGAGCAAGTGTGGTAAGAAGCATTTTCCGAAAAACAATGTTCAAAGAATAGATGAGAAAAAAAGCAAGAAGATTGGGTAAAAGTAGAACTATGGACGAGTACGAGAAAAACATGCTACCGACCTTTTTCTGTAGCTGTTCTTGGAGAATGCAATTATCAGCTGATTTGATCTGAGGCAAAGGTAGAACCAAATTTAAACAAGTTGGTATATACAATATTCTGATCTAAAGCAGAAAACAAGATGGTATTTTCAACACAAGAATATCTTTTCACCTCCAGCTCAAAGCTCTTCTCATTGCACTGGGTCATCAGACTCATAACTTTCTGAAAACAACAAAAGAGAATCACTGAGTCTTGAAACAATAATTTTGAAAGTCTCAACACCATGTTCTCGCAGTTAAATACCTGTTGCATCTCAACTAATGATGCGTTGGCAATTGAAGCTTCACCACTCTCGATTATGAGACGTTCCAAGGCTCTCATTTGGCTTTGTTTTTCTTGAATCTCACGTTCCAGACTATGTATCTGCATTCAATAATTTAGTAGGTTAGTTAATAAAGCTTAAGTCAAATGCGCCACTTCAAGTACACAGGACTACTATATTACCTGAGTTTGTGAGTTTTCCGGATCATTTACAGACTGATCCACCAAACGCTTTAATGTGCTTGTACTGAATGCTATCTCACCAGCAAGCATCTTAACCTGTTCAACTAGAAGATCGATTTCATCTGGCGTCATGACACCCTACAAAAAGCCACAAGCCCACAACAATCAGATACCATTTTCTAACAAACAGAAACTCTGGGTAGTTTACGGACTTGAGTAAATTCTCCGCCCGGTGAATTTTCGCCATTCAACTTGGCAGAAGATTGCCTGTGGTTAAAACATGAAGAAACTTCTGATACAAGAGCCGGTGGAGATCCTAGATTATTACTTTCCAGCAGTAGAGAATCAAAATTCTGAAAAAGCACAGAGATAACAGAATTAGCCATTACGTTTTGAAACAGCTTCTGAAATGTGGAAGCAATATGCAGCAGAAGAAAAAATGGAAGTTTCAAATACTTTGTCCAGAGTCAAGAATTTGACCAAACAAAACAGAAACTTATCAGGTTAAAACATCTAAACCAACTATTCCAATATTTCTTCAGGTGGGCCACCTCAAAATAGATAAAATACCTAACTATATCGCTACGTAGTTTACCAATAAAATAGAAAGAATTCAACAATTAGGTTGGATCATTGGATTGACCAAAAACTTACATCAGTTTTACCCGCAGAGAGACTGCGCTGGTGAGTGGGTATATCACCCAGATATCCAGGAACAGAATTCTTGGTAGAGACGAGTATGAGCTTGGTAAGCTTTTGGATTCTGCTCATTAGAGCTGCTTTGGCTTCTTCTTCTTCCTCCAATCTTGATTGCATTTTCACTTGACCTTCTTCCAACTGTTGTAAAAATGGATAGTTACTTAATGCACTACCTCTGGAACACAGTAAGAATTGTTCAGGATAAAGGTCTTGTCAGAACCTGTTGCTTTAAGCTCATTAGCTCTTCATGACTGACACCAACAAGCATACCCCTTCTAAACTGATCAAGTTCAAGTTTGAGGGTTGCGATTTCTCTTTGATATTTCTTAATTAATGACTTTTCATCTATAATCTGCTTTTTCAGAATGAAACATAAAAATTAAGCAGAGGTTTAAGCTTACACCCTTGAGAACAGGAAATTACATTATTGTATAACAGGTCAAAACATCACCTGATTGCGTGAAGCATATATTTCAATACTCTTTGCCCTGCTTGCAAACTTCAATGTATTATGAGTTTCCTCATTACTGCTTGATGCTGGAGTAATTGTACATATGAGCTAATAAAAGGAAACAAAAAAAAGTCTTAACTTGTCTGTTGTTATGGTGGATCAATATCAGCTTAATGCTAAGTGCTCATCACAGATCAATATAAACCAAACAAACATAAAGTATTGCAATAAACAATTCTTAGCAAGTCAACCAGTATAGGGACACGTGGAAATATTACAATCATTACAGAAGCATCTTACCGACACATGTCCATGGCCACTTAATGAAGATTGCAGAAGACGGGTAAGCTTAGAGTCGCGATATGGAATGTGAGTTGCCTTACCCTCACTAAGTTTTCCAATCACCTTCATAAATGAAACCACAAGAGAGGATTATAGGTAAAACGCCCTGCAATCTCAATTATCTACGTGACTAAAGATGGTCACCGAGTATATTTCCATAGATACTGTAAATTCCTTTCTGATTTTCTAATGCCAACAATAGGATGTGGAAACTAATTGAGTTTTACATGTTAGCACGTTCAGCATTATTCATTAGCAGACGACTTTCTGATGGATATGCTAACATTAAATTTTAAGAAATAGATGCAAACTAGAAAGACAGCTCAAATTAAGAAAAGACTCTTACAGTTCCAAGAGTTAGAAGACTCTTGTTGATGTATGAACCTTCCTTCCTCCTCAATCCAGTAGTTTCAGTTTTCGAACTCTCAGATCCAGCTAAGTCGATCAAATTCTAAACAAGAAAATATACAGGTAAGCCCGCCTTTAAACCTAGATGATATTATGCAACAACTAAAAGAAAGATGCCCTTACGAGTTGAGAAAAGATAACCCCATCATATTCATCTCCAGTAGCACTACTTTCAACCATCTGCAAAAAGATATATATTAGACTTCAAAACATGTACATTATGAGGACACTTGTAAGAGCGTAAACATCATGTCGAGACAATAAGAAACTAAGAATTACACTATGACAAGCTCCTGAAGCTTGAAGACGTACCAGTGTAAATATAGTGTGACTTCTGCTGCTCATTAAATTGAAATTATTTGAACCAACGTGACGATGTTCTGCAATTGAAAACATCAGCAATGTTGTTAAATAGAAGCAGAATGGACAGAAATAATAACATTCAAACATGTTTCAGGGGTTAAATTTTCTAATAATTTCTAGTAACCTTCCCCAGCTGCAATAAAAGATAGTGCGTGGCCAGGAGACAACACAACTTCTTCCTTGATACCCTCAACATAAGTGCCCTGAAAAAAAAAATTGCAATATGAATCAATATCCTTTTCAATAGGTAGAGGAACCGAACCTCTCAATCTGATTCTAAGCTAATTCATTCACATTTATTCTTTTTAGAGCACAATGCTTGTGCTTGTTTGAGAGAATAATGGAGAAAGCTAATCATTTTATAGAGGGTAAAGCAAACCTGGGAATCCTCTCTAACACGTAAATTTTGGCCCGTGGGATCCAGCAAATCATTTATCACCTGATACAAAAACGAATGTCAGATAAACTGCAGAGAGCTGAATCGTAGAAGCATACACGTAAAACCAAAGAGTGGACGAGTAGTCCCCCAAACTCTCTATATTGTTAACCATTTTAGTTCTCAATATAAAATAACAACTTTTCAGGGCTTCCGGAGTAAATATATCAAAGATGAAAAGTTTCACTTACCTCATTATATATTTCAAGATATGAAACACGGAGCAGGAACTCCCTTCCTGGAGTCTGAAATATAAAAACGTAGCCAATTCGCAAGCATGAAATCAAGTAAAAGAGTCGTGATAAGATGAGATAAAACATGAACCTGTTAAAACCACTTACGTCCTGGATGATACTGAACACGTCTTTTATTGCTAACGGTATGATTCCAGGAGATTCTTGATCACCCTATATTTGCAAAAGGAAGAATGGCAGAAGTATCAGATACATTTTCTACTTGTTTGACAGTAACTAAATATCTAACTGTCCAGGTAGCTATTCTTCTAAAGATTAGCACAAACCAATCTAAATGAAGACCGTCAGATTCCATTCACATAAGCATTTCCAAGTCACATAACCATTATCTATAAAATTATGGCAAGTGTCTTTCTATGATATCTTTTGCAACCATGTTAATATTTAGAGTAACTCAGAACAACCAGCAGATCTCAAAGGAGAACAAGTTGCAAACGAGTTCCCAATTCATAATACAGGTATTTTTGAAGAAAAATAAGAGAGAAGAGTTTAAAAGAAACTTGCGTGCATTGTATGTGTTTTTCCACTGCTTGTAACACCGTAAGCAAAAACGGTTCCTGTTAAATTTCCAGATCAGAGTCAGAGAATTTGTTGCAAGCAATACTACTTGCACACCAGTTGGTCTAAAAGATAAAAAAAAAATCCACAAATTTGGTTTGGCTGAATGTTTGAAGGTACGGTCCTTACCATTAACACCTTCCATTGCTGCTTTGACTACAGGTCTTGCAGCTACATCATAAACGTCTACAGTAGTTGCGTGTTGTCCAAAAACTCTATCTGGCATTGACAGAATTTGGAGAAAAGCATTTACTCAAACACTAAAAAGATTAATGAATCAAAAAAAACAAGGCATGGTGGGAGCAATAATTGAGATGAAGCCAATACCAAATGCGTAAGCTGTGAGTGGATTGTACTCGTGCCTGACCAAAGTATCGCCATCAGGGTACCAGGCAACTTCATCTCCTCTTTGATACTCTCTAGCACTGCAACCCATCCCCAAAGAGATTTTTAAAAAAATAGTATAAAATCACAAAGCGTGAATTTGAAAAATCCCCATAGATCCACTCCAGAGGCGGCATCTATAAAACGAGAACAATCAGATCTGGTCCATGGCGATCAGATCTTAGCATACCTCAATGGTCGGAAACGAACGGTGACGGAAATACTATCCCGCTCAGAGCTAATAGTTTCATCCATATGCTCACCGAGAAGCTCCTCAGAGGGGTAAGGAACAGGAGAACCAATTCCAAAGCTCCCGGAGCCGATTAGGCCCGAGTCGGAGAAGGTACGACTAGGCGTCATAGATCGGGAGCCGATTCCGATGGCGGAGTTGGTCAATGAGGAAGCAGAGGTAGAGCAAGAAGGAGGTACGAGACGGTTGCTAAGATGAGAGGAAGAAGCGGGACTTGGTGGTCTACTGCTTTTCGATGAGGATGAAGCCATCCACAAACCTCAGAAACTCGAGGAAGGAAGTCAACTCACTCGCTGGAGGATTTTTGGTTTGAAGAATCAACCAAAACAAATCTTCCTAAGATGCAGAGAATGTGTCAGTGGGAGCTCACATGGCTGTAGACAGATGAATAAAGCATTGTAACCTCTCTTCTCTGCTTCTTTTACTTGGGCTTTTGCTAGATGGTAGAGAGGGATGGTGAGACCATATGAGGGAGGGAGAGAGAGAAATTGTTTCGTCTTCTTTAAGCGAAGTTGCTGTAGAGAGAGAGAGGGATCGAATTATGAGAGAGAAGGTGAATTCAGATTTCTCTCTCCTGTGGGTGAAGAAACGAGGAGACTCAGATTTTGAATTTTGTATTTTTTCTGTAACCTTTCCAAATACAACTCTATTTTAGTTTATTATTAATTGTGGTAGTTGATAAATATTTTACGGAGGAGGACGACAAAACCAAAAAGACGTGATATTTTAATAAATTAACTAGATCATCATTACTACAACAGTGGGTTCATCAAGATGATATCCCTCTAATTCAGTCGATTCATGTAACAAGATGTGGAACCCGTGATTTCCTAGGATGGCATTATATCAATAATGATAAATACACGGTCAAAAGTGGATATCGTTTTGCTTACCATCAGCATCAACAATGGCCAATTCCTATACCGAGAGATACAAATCTTAAAAATCGATGTTCGAAACTAAGGGTTCCACCGAAAATCATACATTTTCTTTGGCGTATCATCTCGCGAGCTTTGCCTACTTCAGAATTGCTCACCTATCGACATATCCTCAATGATAGTATTTGTACTAAATGTGGAGAGGAAGCTGAAAGCCTATCACACATATTTATCACTTGTCCGATAGCGCAAGCGGTCTGGCGAGGAAGTGGATTTGAATTTCTCCTCAGCAGCAGCCCATCATTCATGATGAATGACTTCATCACTGTCATCTTTAACCACTATGACAACCCAGGTCTTATTTTCTCACCAACACAACCGCTCTGGCTACTATGTCATTTGTGGAAAAGTCGGAACCATTTTATTTTTAGAGGACAAGTTACGGATAAGAATACAATTGCGTTTCAGAGTCAACGAAATTCAGAAGAATGGAAGAGCAGATTATCAGGGCATTCACCATCAAGAAACGCAGGTGCTACTGCTCCTACTTATGCTCCGAGATGGCAACTTCCTCCGCCTAATTGGGTTAAATGCAACTATGATGCTAGTTTTAGACAAAATGAAGCTACACGAACTGGGTGGGTATTACGTTCGGAATATGGGCATTTCATGTGTGCTGGTCGTGAAGTTGGGAAAATAGTTCGTTCGAGTCTTGAGAGTGAATTACAGGTCTTAATCACATCTATGCAACACTGTTGGGTTTTGGGTTGTAACGCCCCTAACTCTACCTGAGCCAGAGACGCCACAACTCGGAAATTCGACAATGCGGCAAAATGTTCAGGCGCGAATCTCAGTAGTCTTTGCAGTTTCTTCCGTTTCTATGGGAATGTAATCTTCCTCATACTCTTCATTCTGATCAGATGCCCATACACTCGGATTCCTTGATTCTCTCTGTGATTGTTGAGACGGTTCTGGGCCAATAC
>CM071721.1:4078730-4090708 GCA_036630335.1 Physaria fendleri | reverse complement strand
TAAAGATTAATAAGATATGTTTCAAGATTTCGTTAGTTATCCAAGTATTTTGTGATTCAATTTTGTGGATTAACCACATCCAATGGTATAAAAAGGATATTTAATATTAACCATTGGAAACAACTTTCAAATATTTTAATTAATTACTGCCTCATAATTTTTTAACGGTAAATAGCTTAAATTTCCCTCCCTTGTTTCACATATAAGAATAACTTCGAAGCCAAGATCATAATTAGAAATTGTTATCCTCAAAAATTCCAAAAATAATAAAAAAAAGAATGTGTAATGGATTGAATTATTCAAGCAATATGAAGAATTATGTCATCTTGTTAGGGTTCATAGCTCTCATGTTCATTTGTGTAGAGGCCAATGATAGCAGAAAAATGGAAGAGATTCACCGTGAAAGCAAACTTGCGGTAATACAAAAGACAACGGTAAGAATTATATGTGCTTCCACCGATTACAAAGAAGAGTGCAGCTCTAGTCTCGCAAGTGTTAGGTCAGCTGATCCTCGAAACATAATAAGATTTGCTTTCGACCTCGCTATTACCTCGATCCGAAAAGGAATCGACAGAGGTTTGTTTGATCTAAAGAGTACTGCTGATGAGGATGTGCACACAAGGGCAGCACTTAATACTTGTAGAGAGCTTATGGATGAGGCAATTGATGATATTCTAAGAACGAGAGATAAATTCGGATTGTTTATGTTCACAAGATTGTCAGATTTTGTTGAAGATCTTTGTGTGTGGCTTAGTGGATCAATCACATATCAACAGAATATTTGTAATGATATAGTTTATAATTATTCTAATAATTAAATCACAATGGTATGTTCGTAAATAGGGTCCGTGAGAGTGATTTTGGCGGCGACACCTATGCGATTTTGCTTCTCAAATAATATATAGGAGTACTTAATTACAAAAGATTACAAAATATTTAAAATTTTACGGTGTCAATAGACTTCCTGCAGATCTACAAATAGCAAAACAACAACTATGAAATACAACTAATATAAGACCATGTACAATGGTTTACACTTTCAACACCCTATTTTCCTATCTTCTTTCTTCCACATCATCATTCAACATCCAATTTATTTTTATCCTCTCCAATGGTTTCAACACCCTACCCCACATCTTTGTTTAAACATATAATTTTATTAAAACATAAATAATTTTGATTAAAATATATATAATTAGTATCATATTACGAATAAAAACCATTGAAATTTTTACATTGCAATTTGAAAATAAAATAAAATAATTATTAGATTTTTTTTGAATATTTAAAGAATTATTAACAATATTTATTTATTGAAGAATGAGATTTTTATTGGTGTCCAAATGAAATGAAACAAGTCTCTATTTATAGAGAATGAAAAATGATGAATTTTGGTGTAAAAATAAAAAATATTTTTTTATGTTAGATATCAAATAATTAAGTTTAAAAGATGAGGGTGAATTAAAAACACATACAAGAAAATAAAATAAAATAATTATTAGATTTTTTTTGAATATTTAAAGAATTATTAACAATATTTATTTATTGAAGAATGAGATTTTTATTGGTGTCCAAATGAAATGAAACAAGTCTCTATTTATAGAGAATGAAAAATGATGAATTTTGGTGTAAAAATAAAAAATATTTTTTTATGTTAGATATCAAATAATTAAGTTTAAAAGATGAGGGTGAATTAAAAACACATACAAATAAAGAACAACCAATAAGAATTAAGTATCTGTTATTTATTTTGTAATTAAAAGCTCAACCAATCAGAATCAAATATTTGTTACAAAAGAGAGAGAAAAATATTTTCACAGGGTGAAATTTTTTCAACAACCTAATTCTATTTCATTTTTCACTATCCCATTGTAAATCCTATTCATATTCAACTACCCCATTGTAATAATCTTACTAATACAAATAAATAGACCAACAACTATATAGATTCATTCAAGAAAATCTAGTCTGCCTATATTATCACACTTGGAGGCCAATATGCATATGTTGTATGAAGTAAAGCTTCTCCGGAGGAAATAGGTTGTATTCTCTCAGAGTTATTCTCCTGAAAGCCACACAAATTATCAGTTGAGTTAGCAATATGTAGTTATATATATTTATACTATAGTCATATTAGTTGTATTCATTTTTAGTATTCATCTGTAATCGAATTCAAGAGAGAAAGCTTACCACCTCAGGAGCCAGTGCCACGAAAGGCTTAGTTCATGGCTGGTTTGTTTTCGTCGGCACCATAGGAAGAAAGCTTACCACCTCAGGAGCCAGTGCCACGAAAGGCTTAGTTCATGGCTGGTTTGTTTTCGTCGGCACCATAGGAGGCACGAGGGGCTCAACTTCTCAGGGATTTCGTAGGCACCTCAGGGTTTCTTGTAGGAGGTCGTGTTGTGGTTGACTCCGAACTCGATTCACCTTCACCGCGACGATGTTTGATTTGTTTTGGGGGCATTTCGATTTTAGGATTTAGTGAGCAGTGATTGAAGGAGAAAAAACGAACTGGGGATTCTTATTGCAACAAGGAGGGACGAAATTGATTCGATAAAAAGTTGACGCAAGAAAAAACAGAAGAAAATGGAAAGAAGGAGATGAGTTTCAATGGAGATTGTGGAAGATTTCGAGATAGTTTTGCGGTTTGAAGAAAAGAAGAGAGAAGCGAAAAAATAAGATCAAGTTTAATTATTTTGAGTCAGGGCCGTTCCAGGGCCTAGGCAGGCCAGGCCCAAGCCTAGGGCATCACACAAAAAAGGTGTATATTAGGGACATAATTTTGTGGGTCTATTTTTAAGTCATTTGTTATTAAATATGTTTTTTTTTGAAGAAAATAAGTAAATATGTCCCTTTTTTGTCACTTCACGTGAAGTTTTCTTTTTCTTGTTATATTATTATTATTTTTTCTTAGTTTCCTATATTTGGATTATTTTTCAAAATCAACATATAAAATATCTTTTCGTTTAAAGAAAAAAAGAAAAGAAAAGATGCCCCATTGATTTTTAAAAAAGAAAAAAGAAAAAAAATAACTCAACGTGATGATTTAAGTTTTGTTTGGGTATATTTCCGTTTTCCAATCTATTATACCTCCTATATATTTGTAATTAATAATGGATTGGTTAAATAAAAGAAGACCTTTTACATTCAATTTTTTTTAACCTCTTCTTCATCGACGATTCTTGAATGGGTTAGCTTTGCTATCAATCGAGACAAGTATGGTCAAATATTTCGACTATGTGACTTTGATAAATGATTTTGCGACAAAAAATGCAAGAAGAACTATATTCCGGTACTAAATTGTGTTTTTTTTTGTAATAGATCGTTTATGAAGTTAGAAGTTTTTTTGAAATAATTACTTTTCTTTGTCACAGTTGAAATAATTATTATTTTATTTATAATATTATAAAGCAAGAAGGTATAAAAAAAAAATTTCGCCTAGGGCATCAAAAATCATCAGAGCGGCTCTCTTTTGAGTTTTAGCTTATTTTTTTTCTTTTTGAATAGATTGTGGGCTGAATAAATCCTGGTTTTTTGGTAAATAATACATATGTTCAAGGTATTTTGGTTATTTACAAATTTATGTCATAAAATAAAGAAAAAATAGAAGTGTAAAATGAAGGAGAGTGTTTGAGAATTAAAAACGAAAGAGAGGAGTGTTAGATCACGGCTCGAAGTAGAGAGAGTTGACTAAAAAAAAAAAAGAAGTAGAGAGAAGTTCATATGCTCAAATTATTTTTATTTTTATTTATAACAAATATTAAAATTTTATCTTGCTATTCTTTTTTTGGCATGAAATAGTGATGTTTCAAGTTCAAAATTAAAAATAGTAATATTTTTTCTTCCAATTGGTCTACTGGCTTTAATAAAAATAGTAACATTTTAACCTTAAATAATTTTTTTTTTCATTTTTTTTTATATACAGATATATCAATATTAACAAAATCATAATGATGAAATAGAAATTCATGTTCCACGTACTTGATTTCGTTTATAAAAATTTATTTATAGATAGAATGAAAATTAATGTTTTTGTGTGTTTTGAAATTTAAATATTAACTTGTTTTTTTAGTTATATGCATTATTTTTTATGTGACATATACTTTTTTAACGCAAAATAATTCTTTTATTGATGAAATTTGACCCGAGTTGACGAATTTACAAGAAAATTTGGTATCGGAATAAAAATTCTTGAAAAACATATATTAATACTAATAGCTTTGTGATTGTTAAAAAGAAAAATAGTTTTGTGAGATGAAATATCAGTAGGTATATCATACGGTCATCGTATCAATTGAAAAGAAAATGCTTCAAATTTGATAAAAACTGTTCTCATGACGACCATGTGCTCGAACCTACCACACCTCTACCAGAAATACCTGTCATCTGAGGCTTTGATTCTGTCTCAGATCTCGTCATCGACGGACCAGCCTTCTCTGCATTCCCTCTGCCCTTGCCCCAAACTGATCCATTATGATATTATCATCCGATTGAGAAACTGTCCCTCCATCCGTTATCGGTTGCATCACATTTTTCGTCTTTTCAACCAGTCGTTCCATTCCTTTTTTAACCACGTTAACAAAAAGTGAAACCACATCGTTCATCGCTGACAATGGAATTATTTATCGACCCCAAAACTCCATCCTTCGCTATATTATCGTGTTCTAGGGAATTATTTATCGACCCCAAAACTCCATCCTTCGCTATATTATCGTGTTCTAGAGTTGACTAGTTGTTGACGCCATGTTTAATTGGACGCGGATTTCCCATCGTTATCATGTGAAGAAGAACGTTTTCTGATACCATTCACCACCGTATGTCAGGAAATATGAGCATCCAAATGAAAACCAATTGGTAATGAGTGGAATGACCCAAATTCCTAATATACTAGTGAATAAATTTCTCAACTTCTTATGTGGGATATTTACCGCTCTCTAGTACTATTTTTGACTCCATTAAGGTCTGTACTGATGTATGAGAAAAAATTATAGGGACACATCGCATCCAAGATTACCACCATCATCTTTCTCCATGTCTGCAAACTCCACGTTTTCATCAAAGATTCAAAATGGTCATTTTCTTCGCTTGGTTCTAGCATGGCAAAAACATTTACATGGGACCGTGGGTCCAACGATATATCACCGATCATATCCTTACAAGTTACAATGGCAAGTAAGATTAGAATAAAACATCAATTGGTGCCAATGAAAAAGGGGTAAGCATAGAGTTTTTCATATGTTTTATACACACATATAGTAATGATATAGAACAAAGCGTTTGTAGAGAAATTTTAATCATGGGATACAGAGAAGTAACAAGAAAAAAATAAATCGGAAATCTAATTGAGTAATTATCAATTTTCAATTACATCACTCTCTAATCTCTATACAAACCAGATACAAAATTTCCCAATTCTCCAAAGCAATTGAGACCAAATTCTTGACTCGTGAATCCAAGGTTGGAGGAAAACATAAAACTCCTTAACACACATAAAGGTAGAATATGCCTAAGAACAAACATCACCATTAAGTCCAAGTAATAGTTCTCACCGTCTGTTTAAATTTGGTTTGGTTTGTAATATACTAATATGTAATCTTTAGTGATGTTTAATACTCCTTGGTTTTGTAATATGTAATCCTTAGTGATGTTTAGGATTATAATATAATCCTTGTGAAAATGGATGTAACAAAAAAATCTGGAATAGTAAAGTAAATAAAATTACAACCATTGATTGGTAATTTCGTGTATGAATGGTTGATGGGTATATTGCGGATCATATGAATCGGATTATTATTTTTATCCGCGTTAGTTTAGATTAAAGTATGCAGCATAACATATTAAAGTATGAATTTTAGCATACTATTGTTTTGAGATTGAAATGTAATTGGTCCGATTGGTATGATGGTAATTTGGTGCATAATAAAAAAGTTGGATTTTTTTGAGATTGAAATGTAATTGGTCCGATTGGTATGATGGTAATTTGGTGCATAATAAAAAAGTTGGATTTAGTATGTAAATGTTGTGACATGGAATAGTGCATACTAAATTGGACTACAACTTTTTTTAATCAGAATTAGTGCGGACTATAGTCCGACTTTGGTGAATGATGAAATAGGTTCGGACTAGTCTAACTTTGGTCCGATCCGATCCGTAGCATACCTATTAAAAGATTCATACCCTTCGTCTTTAACAAAAATATGCGCTCGTCCATTAAGTTCACGGTTGATCCATATAAACTTAACCTTATCAAATAACCAATGCTAATATTTCATTTCTTTGTAAAGATGAATATTACTTAGCAATTTCCTGAGCTAATGATGTTCCCTTCAAAAATGGTCTACTTATATATCCCTGTGAATGACAACATTTTGTTGTCACAATAAAACAATGTTTACGATATGAGATTTATGACAACATTTCATTGCCATTCTAAAATAAAGTTTATGATATGAGATTCATATTATTGTGTGGCTGATGTTATTGGAATAACTACATTGGCTCTTTCTTTGTCTCTCTTCTTTAGTTTTTTCTTCTTCTTTTTTTCATCAAGACGACTCTAACACGGAGTTCGCGAGATCAGAAACAATGGTAGCATGAAAAATCCGTGCTCAAGCTCAAATTCGTCGACTATGGAACCTGCTTATCTTACACGTTCTTCCTCTCTTACTAGATTCCCTTCTCATCGCGGTTTAGCTAATCCCCGTCTCGCTCGATTCAACTCGTTCTCCGTTCTTCCATCCAAGACTCTTCTTCGTCAAAAACCTCTCCCTCTTCGTATCTCTGCTTCCCTTAGTTTACCACGACGGTCGATTCGTCTACGTGCTGTCGAAAACCACAATCACGATCATCATAATGTTGACCATCACCATCATCATCATCATCACCAACACGGATGCGGCTCTGTGGAATCGAAAGCAGAGAGTAAGCCTCAGAAGGTTCTGTTTGGATTTGCTAAAGCTATCGGATGGGTTCGATTGGCTAATTTCCTCAGGGAGCATCTTCATCTTTGTTGCTCCTCCGCCGTAATGTTCCTAGCTGCCGCTGCGTGTCCTTATCTTGTTCCTAAACCCTACACTAAGTCTCTTCAGAACGCCTTCATGATTGTTGGTTTCCCTCTTGTTGGAGTAAGGATTCTATAGCTTTAAATGACTATTAGCTCTTTGATTACCTTTTTAGTTTAGCTTGACGGTTTAAGGAATTTGGTTCCTATTGGGTGTGTTAGGTTTCAGCATCTCTTGACGCACTTATGGATATAGCTGGAGGAAAAGTGAACATCCATGTATTGATGGCACTTGCGGCTTTTGCATCAGTGTTTATGGGGAATGCTTTAGAAGGAGGGTTGCTTCTAGCTATGTTCAATCTTGCTCATATCGGTTAGAACTTTTTTTTCTTTTTTGATTGGGGATATGTCATTGTTTTATGATGTGAGAAGGTTTAGCCTTTGCCTTGGTGTTTTTTCTGCAGCCGAGGAGTTCTTCACTAGTCGGTCAATGGTGGATGTTAAAGAGTTGAAGGAGAGTAATCCGGATTCTGCACTGTTGATCGAAGTGGAAAACGGCAATGTTCCAAACATTTCTGATTTGTCCTACAAAAGTGTTCCTGTGCACAGTGTAGAAATTGGATCCTATATTTTGGTTGGAACTGGTGAGGTCTGTGAAACTTTTCTATTTACTGTCATTACTTGAAATTCTTAAATATGTGTGCTTTTATGTCATTGCTATAGGTTAGTGGTGTTACAATCAAGTAATTGATATATTTTTTTATTTTTTTTTGTATTTAGATTGTGCCTGTTTAGTGGTGTTACAATCAAGTAATTGATATATTTTTTTATTTTTTTTTGTATTTAGATTGTGCCTGTAGACTGCGAAGTCTACCAAGGTAGTGCTACCATAACAATTGAGCACTTGACTGGAGAAGTAAAGCCTTTGGAGGCAAAAGCTGGAGATAGAGTGCCAGGTGGTGCACGGAATTTGGATGGCAGAATGATTGTGAAGGTATCTTCAATAATATATTCAAAGCTTTGTCTTGTCTTAGTTTGAAATTCTCCAACTTATCTTATTCCATGGAATTGCTAAATCAGGCTACGAAGGCATGGAATGAGTCAACACTTAACAAAATCGTACAGCTGACCGAGGAAGCACATTCAAATAAACCAAAACTTCAGAGATGGCTTGATGAGTTTGGCGAGAATTACAGCAAGGTTGTAGTTGTATTGTCACTCGCTATTGCCTTCCTAGGTCCATTTTTGTTCAAGTGGCCTTTTCTCAGCACTGCAGGTACGATGTCAGGATCAAGTTCACCCTTTTAACACAGATAAAATGAATTTTGTTTATGTAACAAACTATTCTTGTTATTTACTACCAATTGCTGGTTAATGATACAGCATGCAGAGGATCTGTTTACAGAGCCTTGGGACTTATGGTGGCTGCATCACCATGTGCCCTGGCTGTAGCTCCATTGGCTTATGCTACTGCTATTAGTTCCTGTGCAAGGAAGGTATTGTTCAAGCACTCTATGTGATCACTGCTTAATACTGAAATTACCAAGTGTATGTTAGCTTTCTTTTTGATTGTAGAATTGCACTTTTGAGCATTGGTTTGTATATGTTCTCTTGTAGAAATTAAGCTTTATAAGTTTGATTTTCATGTGCATCAAATGACAATGGTAAGGACTAATCATGCATATGCAACAACATAGTCAATTCTAATGAGGCTATCATATTTCCTTTAGTTCAATCAACTGTGTGATATCATTAGTATTTAGTTCCTTTTGTCCAACTCCAGTTAAAAACCTGACGTTTGATATCATTAGTATTTGGTAACCCTAATAGGATGCAACTTTTATAGGGAATATTGCTAAAAGGTGCACAAGTTCTAGATGCTCTCGCGTCTTGCCATACTGTTGCTTTTGACAAAACCGGGACCTTAACAACCGGTGGCCTTACCTGCAAAGCTATCGAACCCATTTATGGCCACCAAGGTGGAAATAATTCTAGTGTAACAACTTGCTGCATTCCAACTTGTGAAAAAGAAGCTCTTGCAGTAGCGGCTGCCATGGAGAAGGGCACCACACATCCCATTGGAAGGTATTGCTTATAAGCATCAAGTGCTATTATACAACTTAACTATCTCAAACTCTAGAACTACACAAGTTTTACCTATCTATTATACAACTTAACTATCTCAAACTCTAGAACTACACAAGTTTTACCTATATGCCTCTTATTATTCACATTGCAAATTGTCAAGGATAAAGTAGATAGAAATTATAATCGGCATGTCTATATGTTGTAAGTAATTTATCTTGTGGGATGGTCATTCGTTTCGGGTAATATGTTAATGTAAAAAAATATTTAGTCCCTACGTACTACCAACAGATTTAAGAAGGGCCACTAGTCCCTACGTACTACCAACAGATTTAAGAAGGGCCACAAAGCAACTTTTAACGATATGAAAGTTCTCTAACTCTGGTTTTAAGACTGGTTTATTCATTTAGATGATGCTTGGTCTGGTTTGAGTTTTAGATTTAAGATTACTGTAGCTAGTTTCTGATGAATTTGACACATTTGATATTGCTGCAGAGCTGAAATGCATCACTTGGTTCTGTAGAGTTCATTACCTCGCTTTTCAAATCTGAAGATGAATCTAAACAGATCAAAGATGCTGTAAATGCCTCTTTGTATGGAAATGACTTTGTTCATGCGGCTCTTTCTGTTGACCAAAAGGTATGCTAAAACTACATTTTTGGTGGTCCAAAAAACTCTTTCCAACATCACACAGTTATTTCAAAATCTGATCATGTATATGTCCAAAAAATAAACAATGTATCACTGAAATTTATAAGCTGGCGACTAAATTTTTCCAGGTAACATTGATTCACCTCGAAGATCAGCCTCGTCCAGGGGTTTCAGGAGTTATAGAAGAACTTAAAAGCTGGGCCAGCCTACGAGTAATGATGTTAACTGGGGACCATGACTCAAGTGCTTGGAGAGTTGCAAACGCAGTGGGTATTACCGAAGTTTACTGCAACCTAAAGCCAGAAGATAAATTAAATCATGTAAAGAACATCTCTCGGGAAGCAGGTGATCATTACTGTCGCCATAGTCACCAGTCATAAACATCTATCCATAACCTGAGGGTTTAGAGTTTGGTTATTTTGCTAGGCGGGGGTCTACAACAACTTTGGTAAATAAAAACCAAGTCTTTCAGATGTAAGATTTACTAGATCTATTAAAGTGTTAATCATGTTGCAGGTAAAGCAAAACGTAGCTCTTGCATTGACATCTATATTCTTGGCCGCTCTTCCCTCAGTTTTAGGATTCGTTCCATTGTGGTTGACGGTATGACCACTCTAAAAACTATATTTGCCGTCATTAACCTGATTCAAAACCGTTAATTCTGGGATTTTGATCATAGGTACTTCTACATGAAGGCGGGACTCTACTCGTGTGTCTAAACTCAGTACGTGGTCTGAATGATCCATCATGGTCATGGAAGCAAGATATAGCTCATCTTATAAACAAGTTAAGCTCGCAAGAACCCACCAGTAGTAGCCACAGCAACAGTTTAAGCTGTACAGAGCCTGCACATTAGAAGTAACTTCTTGTGCATTGTCTAATAATTCTGCAGAAGCAATAAACTGTATTGAATGATCTCGTATGAAAACATCAATCGTATATATGCAACTGTTTTTTTTTCAGGTTTATTTATTCGTAATTTGTTTTAAAGTTGAATCACGAATGTCTCCTCTATACATGAAAAGTCTAAAACTATTTTAATTTTCTGTGAATCAGAGGGAAAAGAAATTGGTTCTTGTTACTAAACTACTCGGTCTTCCCAAAATTCCGGTTTTGCTCACTATGGCTTGTTTACATTTTCCGGTATAGACGAACCACCTCGCCGTAAATCCTCCATGTAACTCCTCACCTCCGTCCTAATCATCTCCTGAACCACCGCCATGAATTCATCACTGTATCCACCAGATATCCTTTTCGGTTCTACTTCTTCTTCCTTTCTAACCGGAAACAGGTCCAAAGTAACCGTATTCTTGTTTGGTTGTGGTCCCTCGTTGTTGACTGGAACCGTCAGAGAAAGGTCTTCACCAAGCGATGACGTAGTGACCTCGGATCTAACCGTTGTGTGTTGGCCTAGACCACTAGATTGGTCGTTGACATTAGATTCCCATGGACTTCCAAGACTCATAATCAACCCAGAAGACACACCACCACTACTCGCCGTACGTATCAACGTCTGCTCTTCTCCTAAATTACCGTCATGCCCTTCATTGCCACCAGTAACCTGACTTGGCCCTTCAACGATGCATTTTCGCTTCAGCGAGTACCAACGCTTCTTGATTGCATTGCCGGTTCGCCCGTTGAAAAGACGAGCGATCATAGCCCATTTATTACCATACTGAGATTGTGCTTGAATAATCCTCTCATCTTCTTCCAGCGAAAATGCACGGTGCTCAACCTCCGGTGATAGCTGGTAATACCACCGGTGACGGCAAGATCCTTTGGAACGTCCAGGGATTTCGGTTCTACTTCTTCTTCCTCCTTTCTAACCGGAAACAGATCCAACGTAACCGTATTCTTGTTTGGGTGTGGTCCCTCGTTGACTGGAACCGTCAGAGAAAGGTCTTCACCAAGCGATGACGTAGTGCGCTCGGATCTAACCATTGTGTGTTGGCCTAGACTACTAGATTGGTCGCTGACATTAGATTCCCATGGAATTCCAGGACTCATAATCAACCCAGAAGACACACCACCACTACTCGCCGTACGTATAAACGTCTGCTCTTCTTCTAAATTACCGTGATGCCCTTCATTTCCACCAGTAACATGACTTGGTCCTTCAACGCTGCATTTTTCCTTCAGCGTCTTGTACCAACGCTTCTTGATTGCATTGCCGGTTCGCCCGTTGAGAAGACGAGCGATCATAGCCCATTTATTATCATACTGAGATTGTGCTTGAATAATC
>CM071721.1:4047427-4059554 GCA_036630335.1 Physaria fendleri | reverse complement strand
TAATAACAATAATTAATTACTATATTTAGTTAATTACTAAATTAATAACGAAAATTATTTATTATAAATTAATTAAATCGCTCACATGTATATCTGTAGCAATTAAATAATTATATCCGTAGCAATTAAATAATTACTATATTTAGCTATTAATTACTAAATTAATTAAGCTACTCCAAAAAAATAAACATAAAAATAATTATCGCTACTATAAAGATACTATAAAAATATTATATATAATTTAGTTTATATCTAATTTTTAGTGTTTAAACTATATATATTTTAAAAATTTTAATACCGCACATAGGGCGGGAAATCATCTAGTTATATTTATTTACAGTCTTGATTTTAAACCAAAGAGATACAAGACTCTGTTGTTGTCCCTCTCTCTTAACCCTCTAAAATCTTTGAGAAAGAAGTATCATTAGGGGTGAAATCTGATAAAATTTATCTCTGGAGGGTGACGATTTCGGGAGAACCTGAATGATTGCGATGCTTTCCATCGCCTAGTTGTTTTCCCGTGAGTCTATGCGTTATCCTCAAGTATAAGCCAACGTATCTCCATCCTCCGAAGCAGCTTGCTTGAACGAATGTTTTGGCTTTATGTTGTTTACTCATCATCTTCTTCTCTCGTCTTCCTTGTTTTTTTATGTTTCTTCCCCATCTTCTGCATCACTTCTTCTATACCAGACCGTTTTAAGCTTCATATTGTTGTCCAGAACCCTGGATAAATCGAGATCTAGGTCGTTGTTCCTTCCTTTAGAAGGATCGTCGAGGCTTAGATCTCTCTCAGGCAACCGTTTGGTCGATGGTGAAGTGCTTTTGCCCCGTTGAGTTTAGAGAAATTGATCGGTCGATGGTGAGGAGTTGAGTCTCTGGTTGGGCTCTCAGACATTTTTTTTCTGAAATCTTGGAGGCTCTCAGACATTTTTTTTCTGAAATCTTGGATGATCAACCGGTCGATGGTGACATGGTTGGTGCCCGGTTGAGTTCTTGGACATTTTTGGTTTTGAAGACTCAACCGGTGAATGATGACGTGTGGTCGGTCGGTTGGACAATCTTCTTTGCTTGGATCTTTGAAATCTTCGGGTCTTCTGTCTCCGTATCGTCTGATCGGTCCTTGGAAATGTCATTTGATCGTCTTGCAATAATTTGTGGATAAAACGCTCGTTTTGAGGTGTTTTTCGCTTGTTTCGTCTCTATGAGGGTGTTGAGTCCAAATAGCCATGAACTGACCTGAAATTACTCTAAAAGAACGTTTTGTGTTTCGAAAGGCCTTTAAAAAGGGTTAGAAATCAGCGAAATCTGAGGCCTATCAGTCTGCACCGCGTGCGGCGCTTTAGTGGAGTTGGGCACCGTTTGGTTTGCTTGGTGATGTCTGGGGCGAGACTAAGGAGAAATGGTTAACCACAACGGTGAAAAACTTGGACTCCGTATTTTCCTAGGCGCATGATGGACCTCTTCTGGTGGTTCGTCGAATTATTTTTGAAACAATAGCTAAAATTGAAAAACATAATCATTAAATCCCAAAAAGAAACCCATAAAAAACAAGAGAATTAGATCCGGATGTGATCGATTGATGAAAATGCATCGTTAAAGCTCGTCAGATTTTGACAGTGAAATACATCAACCAGATCTAGGACCCGAAGTGCTACCGACACTTCGTCGGAGTAGGAGAAATATTGATGAAGAACAAGAGGAGCATGAAACCATCACATCCACTACTCTTTTCCCCCCGAAACCAACCATCACATCCACTACTCTTTTCCCCCCGAAACCGATCTGGTGAAGCATAAGCATCAAGGATATTTGAAAAGCGGAGTCCACAAAAGACAAATTATCTAATTTATCATGTTGGTAGAGGTTTGGGAGACAATTAAGATGAAAAAACAAGAATGAAAGGAGAAGGATTCTCTCGGACATCGGTAGAGATCAGAATACCATAGAGGTGGTCGGGAAAACAAGTGGCGAAAGGTTAGAGAAGAAAAAAAACAGATGAGAGGTTTTTTTTACAAGTGGCGAAAGGTTAGAGAAGAAAAAAAACAGATGAGAGGTTTTTTTTCTGGAGAGAAAAAAATAAAAAAAATTTGTTTGGTTCAGTTTAACCATTAAAAAAAGTTATTCACTCTATTTTTTATTTTCTCTAACAAATGTAATATTTATCTCACAAATGTAATTATACAGTTACGTCAATCAAACTCTGTAAATAGTTTCTCATTAGTTTCCCAGCTTGATTGTTGATTTTACTGATTGCCAAAAAATTCTGCAGAAAGCTAGGAAAGTAAAAAATGGAAGATAAATCATATATAAATGAATGAATGATGTTATTTCTTAATTCTATATCAAAAGGTGACAACAAATGGAAAAAAGTTGAAGAAAAATTAAGAAAAAGTTGGTGAAGCGTGGTTGCATTTTCTTAAAAGCATCATTTTTAAATTTTACAAGCTAACCATAATCAAGAATATTTTTTTATAAAAAGTGAAACTTTATAATTGAAAAGAAATAATATTGGGGTAAAGAAGTTGTGCAAAAATCAAAAAAGCGAAATTTTAATTTCTTTAAAAGGTAAAGTTCAATCATGTTACCATTAGATTATTACTTTTTTGATCAACTGAAACTTTATTTCTTAAAACCAAATAAGCAAGAACAAATCAGAGTTAACATTCCAAAGATGGTTGGAGCCAAATAGGTAACGAGTTATCAATAGAGCCAAAATAAAGAGGGGAAAGAGTAGCATGTTTCGCCAAAGTATCCGCCGCTTTGTTCTTCGTTCGACTTATGTGCTCAAAGTGTACATCCCAAGGACGTCTCCCAATAATTCCTTTTATCTCAGTCGTGAAAGAGCATAAGCGAGGCCACGAGGAGGGGTTATGAAGGCTTTTGATGAGCGTTTTCGAATCTGATTCAAAGATGATCCTATCATATCCCATGTTCCACATGCAATTCACTGCCCATACTAGTGCTGTAGCTTCAGCTTCTAAGGGAGACAATAATCTAGGGTAAACTTTTAAACCATGAAGTTTAACCCTCCGAGTATTATCCCTGAGAATCCATGCAACACCGCACCGGTCGTGTGAGTCTTGCCAAGACGCATCAACATTACACTTTAGAAAATTTTCCTGAGGTGGTATCCATGTCGAGTTCGGTACAAGTGAAAGTGGCTCAGATCTCGGCGTTGGAGCAGTCTCCTGCCTACTGTGTCGCAGCCATTCCTGAGCATCTGAGCGTGCTTTCTGCAAAATTAAGTGACTGTGTCGCAGCCATTCCTGAGCATCTGAGCGTGCTTTCTGCAAAATTAAGTGACCAGAAGTTGTCTTTTGCTGAAAAATGAACTCATTTCTCCCTTTCCATAATAACCATAGAATCCATGGACCTAAATGTTTGTCTTCAATGATATCCACAGATACTTGTAGAGCTGATTGTGCACAATCCCAAACATTTTGGTGTAGGGAATTACTGATGCCATCTGGGAAAATCACGGACAAAGCAGGGAGGTTCCATATTTCTTTTGCCAAATCACACTGAAAAAATAAATGGTTTACCGTTTCAGTTGTGGCACCACATAATCTGCAAGAAGAGTCACCATTGATATGCCTCTTCGCAAGCTCATATCCAACTGGTAAAGATGAAGTTAACCCTCTCCAAAGAAAATTCCTGATTTTATTGCTTGTGTTAAGAGTCCAAATGACTTGAAAGATCTCAGAGAAGTTTGGTTTTAGTCCAAATGACTTGAAAGATCTCAGAGAAGTTTGGTTTTTGCTCGATGGCCAAGCTACGATTGAGAGACGAAACGCTCCACAACCAATAGCCGGACTTGACCGAGTACACACCTGAGCTGTTATGTATCCATGAAAACTGACCCGAAGATTCAGACCCTCCCTAGCCGGACTTGACCGAGTACACACCTGAGCTGTTATGTATCCATGAAAACTGACCCGAAGATTCAGACCCTCCCGGCTTCACTCTCAGAATTCTTTGTATCTCTTCTCGATCGAAAAAAAATTCCAGATTTTGTAGCAGCCATTGATCACTGTTTGCATCTTTGAGTTGTGCGAGAGTCGGATACGGAGCTGATGTTCGCGGTTGAATCCCACGCGGACTGTCATCAAGAAGCCATGGATCCCTAAACAGATCAATGTCAATTCCACTTCCAAATTCTTTCTTTAGTCCCATTTGCATTAAAGCCTTGCTGTCCAAGATACTCTTCCATCCAAAGGAGGGTCTTTGTCCCAGGGTAGCATGATATATGGAAATTTCACGTGGGAAATACTTAGACTTGAGAGTTAAGTAAAGCAAAGAGTTTGGAGAATTACAGAGACGCCAAAACTGTTTTCCTAGTAAAGCTAGATTAAAGCCTTCAAGATGTCTGAAATTTAGTCCTCCATCCTCTTTTTTCCGAGCTAATTTATCCCATGACTGCCAATGTATTCCTCTTCCCGTACCTTGATTTTTCCACCAAAATTTTGAAAATTCTGATGTGATATTGTTGAGCAAAGTCTGAGGAAATCTATAGCATGACATCGCATATGCCGGTATCGCCTGAGCTACCGCTTTAATCAATATCTCTTTTCCTCCTTGGGATAAAAAGTTGTTCTTCCATGAGACCTTCCATCCAAAGGAGGGTCTTTGTCCCAGGGTAGCATGATATATGGAAATTTCACGTGGGAAATACTTAGACTTGAGAGTTAAGTAAAGCAAAGAGTTTGGAGAATTACAGAGACGCCAAAACTGTTTTCCTAGTAAAGCTAGATTAAAGCCTTCAAGATGTCTGAAATTTAGTCCTCCATCCTCTTTTTTCCGAGCTAATTTATCCCATGACTGCCAATGTATTCCTCTTCCCGTACCTTGATTTTTCCACCAAAATTTTGAAAATTCTGATGTGATATTGTTGAGCAAAGTCTGAGGAAATCTATAGCATGACATCGCATATGCCGGTATCGCCTGAGCTACCGCTTTAATCAATATCTCTTTTCCTCCTTGGGATAAAAAGTTGTTCTTCCATGAGACAATTCTCCACCGCTTTAATCAATATCTCTTTTCCTCCTTGGGATAAAAAGTTGTTCTTCCATGAGACAATTCTCCCTTTAACTTTGTCCTCTATGAATTTTAAAGTTTCAGTTTTCGAACCTAGGAAAGCTTCCGGCATTCCTAAATAGATACCCTTACCGCCTTCAAGAGTGATACCCGTGATTTCTTTAACCAGTGTTTTAGACTCTGCAGATACTTTAGGGCCGAAGATCAGACTTGATTTTTCCAGATTTACCCTTTGGCCAGAAGCTTCTTCGTAGTCTTGGAGAATTCTGCGCAAGGCTTGTAGTTGAGCTGCCTCTATTGTGCTGAAAAAAAGGCTATCATCCGCAAAGAATAAGTGCGAGAGAGGTGGAGCGGAGTTAGCAACTTGCAGACCCGAGAACTGATTCTCTGTTCCTCTTTTGTTCAACCTTTGAATTAGAACTTCAGTACAAAGTATAAACAGAAAGGGTGATAATGGGTCTCCTTGGCGTATACCCCTCGAAGGTGTGAAATTGCCAAAACGCTGTCCATTTATGAGCACTCCAAAGGATACCGAAGTGACACAATGCATTATCCACATTATCCATTTGTGATGGAAGCCAAGAGTAGTAAGTGAATCTTCTAAGAATTGCCATTCAACTCTATCAAAGGCTTTCATCATGTCCGTTTTGATAGCAACACTCGAATCAGCAACACTCGAATCTGAAAGAGAAGCATTCACCTTCATGCTATGAAGAATTTCATGAGCCAAAAGAATATTGTCAGAGATCAAACGACCTTCAACAAAAGCCGCTTGTGTTTCAGATATGAGGTGAGGAAGGATCAACTTTAATCTGGAAGCTAACACTTTCGATATGATTTTGTAAATATAATTACACAAGCTTATGGGCCTGAACTCCTTTAAACTTGTAGGTCGTGTCTTCTTGGGTATTAAGCAGATTGAAGTTGCATTAATCCTATTATCAAACCGAAGCTTCTTCGTAGTCTTGGAGAATTCTGCGCAAGGCTTGTAGTTGAGCTGCTTCTATTGTACTGAAAAAAAGGCTATCATCCGCAAAGAATAAGTGCGAGAGAGGTGGGGCGGAGTTAGCAACTTGCAGTCCCGTGAACTGATTCTCTGTTCCTGTTTTGTTCAACCTTTGAATTAGAACTTCAGTGCAAAGGATAAACAAAAAGGGTGATAATGGGTCTCCTTGGCGTATACCCCTCGAAGGGGTGAAATTGCCAAAACGCTGTCCATTTATGAGCACTCCAAAGGATACCGAAGTGACACAGTGCATTATCCACATTACCCATTTGTGATGGAAGCCAAGAGTAGTAAGTGAATCTTCTAGGAATTGCCATTCAACTCTATCAAAGGCTTTCATCATGTCCGTTTTGATAGCAACACTCGAATCTGAAAGAGAAGCATTCACCTTCATGCTATGAAGAATTTCATGAGCCAAAAGAATATTGTCAGAGATCAAACGACCTTCAACAAAAGCCGCTTGTGTTTCAGATATGAGGTGAGGAAGGATCGACTTTAATCTGGAAGCTAACACTTTCGATATGATTTTGTAAATATAATTGCACAAGCTTATGGGTCTGAACTCCTTTAGACTTGTAGGTCGTGTCTTCTTGGGTATTAAGCAGATTGAAGTTGCATTAATCCTATTATCAAACCTTCCAGTTTCCATGAAATCTCGTACCACATTACAAACATGTGGTCCAACAATGTCCCAGTGGTTTTGGTAAAAGCTACCCGTAAAACCACATTACAAACATGTGGTCCAACAATGTCCCAGTGGTTTTGGTAAAAGCTACCCGTAAAACCATCCGGTCCGGCACATTTATTCCCATTCATACTAAAAGCTGCATTCTTAATTTCTCCATTAGTAACCTCTTTTACAAGTCGTTCGTTCTGTTCAAAAGATACCTTTGGTGCTACACCAACAAACATAGATGATCCTCTTGTAGTTGATGTGTGTCTTAATTCAGAAGCAAAAAGGTTGGAGAAAAAGTTGCAGGCCGTTGTACCCATGTCTTTATCTGCATAATGAGTTAAACCAGTTTGATCATCTTTCAAGCAACGAATAAAATTCCGGCTACGTCTCTGCTTCACCGATGCGTGAAAAAATTTTGTGTTCCGGTCTCCCATTTGCAGCCATTGAACTCTACTTTTATTCTTCCAAAAGGCTTCTTCTTCATTATATGCTTCTGCAAGTTTGGTTGCAGCCATTGAACTCTACTTTTATTCTTCCAAAAGGCTTCTTCTTCATTATATGCTTCTGCAAGTTTGGCTTTCAAGTCCGCATAGACCTCCCAATTTATCGTATCTGCATGTGTGATAACATCAATCTGAGATTTTAAATCTGTAATCATAGTCTGGGAGTTGAGATTTTGTCCTCTTTTCCACATTGCTATAGAAGATCTGCAATTTCGGATTCGTTGGACTATATCTGTTGGTTCTTGTAAATGTTTTTCCCATCCATTGATGACAGCTGCAGCGAAACCTTCTTTGCCATTCCAACGTGAATCAAAACGAAAATGACCTCTTTTCCTCCTTTCCTCCCCATAGAATTTAGTGATTATAGGGCTATGATCGGATCCTATTCGAGGTAAATATGAAGATGTCGCTGCTGGAAATTGGACAAACCAATCTGTATTACTGACAACGCGATCCAATTTACAGTGAATGAGTTCACCGCCTCTGTTTCCAAACCATGAGAATGGATTGCCTGTGTAAGGGAGCTCCCATAAACCGCATTTTGTAAGCATATTGCGAAACGGAAAGAAAGAAGCTTCAGGTCTGAGACGTCCACCTCGTTTCTCCTCATTGTTGTAAAGCTCGTTGAAATCACCCATAACCAACCATGGTTCATCACGGTTCTCACCAAAAGCTTGAAACTGTTCCCAAATCTGTTCCCTTTCCGAGGTAACAGGGTCACCGTACACTCCTGTGAATAAGAAGTTTTGGTCTTGCCACTTAAGACGAACATCAATCCATCTGTCACAACTGGATATTAGTGTTACTTCAACCTCCTCAGTCCAAATTAACGCTAACCCTCCACTCGCACCAATCGGGTCAACTGTAAAAAGATCATGACATCGAAGCTCTTTGCAAATGTTATCCATGTAAGCACGTTGTTGTTTAGTCTCCATTAGAAAGTATACCTGGGGAGCATATTGACTAGATATGTCCCTTAGGCCTTGACAGTTCCAAGATGCCGTAATCATATCGAGTGGTGTGGTTTCTGGTTAACCACCAACCGTTTGGAGTGAGATTGAACCGGAGTTACTGGTTCTGGATTGACCTCTCTGTAAGAGTACTTGTTGAGAGTTTCACGAATACGCTTCCGAGCAGCGTTTTGAGCAGCGCTTGTCCTATGTTTTCTTTTACGTGTTTGAGTCTTGTTCTGAGTCTCTGTGGCAGTAAAATTGAAAATACTGTGGTCTTCCATAATACTGTCATCCGTAACGTCCGAAACTATCTTCCCTGTAGATAAAAGTCGATCACCAGGTTGAAGATTCGGAGAGACTACCTTCTTTCCAGAAGAAAGAGTAAGAACCGTTGAGTGAGGAGAGGAAACTTTTTTCCCAGAAGATAAGGTGCGGATCTCTTCTTGTATTCCATTAGAGTTCGAGCCTGGTTCTTTCTTTCTCCATATTTTCGATGATGCTGGGCCAGTTGTTTGAGATAAGGCCAAATCATTGGTATCCCTTGTAATTTCACTCCGTTTCTTGACTGGTCTGCCTCTCGGCTTTTTTGGAATGTTCTGTTTTCCTCTGTTCTGCTCTGTTTCTTCTGTAATTTTTGTTGAGGTGGAGCGAAATTCATCATCGTTTTTATTGGAACTGTCATTGTTCCCCTTCCTTTGTGAATTGGATGCATGTTTCTCAGGACATCTATACTGATCGTGCGTAATTCTTTTGCAATAATGACAGAATCTCTTTAACTTTTCATAGGAGAGTTACAGGAGTAGAGAGTTTCCTGTCTTAAAGCGAAAAGGTTTCTGAAAGAGAAGAGGCTGATCAACTTGTATCCAGACACGCGCACGAACATGTTGAATGGATGTGGAATTTTTGACGTGCAGTTCAACGTTCTCTTTGCCGCGTTCCATAAATCCCAAAGTGCCACCAATTTGTCTTACCACGCCTTCAGATACTTTGTGTGATGGTAAACCTTGAATCATAACCCACAAAGGAATTCGTTGTAAGAAGTGTTGATCCGGATTAGGAGTCCATCTTTCAGCCGCAACAAACCAATTGTTCAAATACCAAGGTCGCAGCATGAGGGTATTCTTCAGTAAATCTTCATCTGGGAAAAAAAACTGGGCACAGTCTTTTCCATATACTCTACCATGTATCTGTGTTTCCAGTTTGAGTAACTTTGGGAAATCCTCGACCAGACCTGAAACAGAGATACTTGAGGTATTAAGCAGTCGGACCACCATACTCATATTATTTTCCTGAATCAAAAAAAAGGGACGAAATCCTTAAAAGGAGAAAAATTTAAGGAAGAAAAGAGGAAAGGAGAAAAAAGGAAAAATTGAGAAAAGTGAAGATTGCAGAAAAGGAGAATCAGAAGATATGAAAAAGAGGAAAAGAGTCAAAAAACGAGGTGGATTTCGAGTTGCAAGATCGAACAACCTCGTACCTTCAAAGTCGGCGCCGCTGTCTCCTTAGGGCACCCCTCCATCCTTCATAGATTATTACTTTGTTCTAATAAACTTACGATAAACGATATAGATTAAATGAATTATAAACTACAGAAACTGTATATGTCAATGTTTACTAAACAATGATCTGGCCATTTGGTACATCATGGTTTGCTACGTTGCTTCTTCTTTATAAACTAGGGTCAACAATGGAAAGTGATAACTTTAATGGGCTTTACAGGACCCATTTACAGGGCCCACAGTTGTAACAAGTTACAAACATCTAACTTTTTTTAAAGTTATTCTATGAAGTCTTTATCTTTGATATGGGCCTCAATTTATTTTCTTTTGGCTCATTATCATTTCAACAATCATTTGAAAAAAGAAAAATTTATTTTTCCCGCCACATATTGGTCAGAATGTAACCGGAATAAGCAATTTTCAAAAAATTAAAATCGATGATAGGACAGAGATGTTTGGAAATAAATATTAATCGGATTTTTGTCACAATTTTTTCTTTCAAATATATTCTAAAAATTTTTTTCGACCAAATTTTCACCATTTTTTAAATTATATACGGTAGAATTCCTGCAACGTCGTACTTCCAATAGCGGCAGCAGCAGCGGACTGGTGAATACGGTAGAATTCCTGCAACGTCGTACTTCCAATAGCGGCAGCAGCAGCGGACTGGTGACATTTGGCAGCTGCAATGACTTCGGACGGCAGAACGCAACGATGATCCTAATTAGAAAAAACGTAAATTAACTTTTAAAAATTGTATTTTGTAATTAAAATATAAATTCCAAAACACATAACCAATACACTACGTTAACATTTTTATATTTTTTCCAATTAACATTATATGATTTTTCGACTAAAATATCTAATCATATTTCGACGACTTATTAAAAATAATATTTTTATTAATATACATAATATGATCGTAATTTTTAATAAAATTCCGATCACTCTAAAATAATATACATAATATGATCGTAATTTTTAATAAAATTCCGATCACTCTAAAATTGATATATTTTAAAATCCTCCTAAGTTTTCGGCCATAGTGTTAAATATTTACTCCTAAAAGTAAATTAAAACAAAACCATTATTGATGGGATTAATAGTTGTTGGACTTGAACACTAAAATTTTTGAGACCTTAATAATATACACATATGAAAGATTATTGTATTAACTGTTGTTGTTTTGATGAAATTGTAAAGGGAATTCTCACAAATTCAAAGATATCACTCTTCTTTGATTAATACTTATGAAAAATAACTGAAAAATCTAAGCCTCCTAATTCACCTTTCACAACTCATAAGTTATGGCACAACTCACCATCTCCTTATATTTTGATGAAATTGTAAAGGGAATTCTCACAAATTCAAAGATATCACTCTTCTTTGATTAATACTTATGAAAAATAACTGAAAAATCTAAGCCTCCTAATTCACCTTTCACAACTCATAAGTTATGGCACAACTCACCATCTCCTTATATAAAACTCACTAATGGATATGAATTTTAACTAAATATTCACATTAATTTTGCATATATCAAATCTTACAAGTTAAATGCTTAGAATAATCATCTTACCGCTAATTTATAAGAAATCTTAACAAATGTTTATCTAAAATTTTCGACCGTATTTCCACTATATATATATGAAAATATTTTATTCATTAAAATGGTCGGAATTTGATTGAGATTATTCCTACCAAATATTTAAAATAATAATTTTAAGAAATTGCTTGAATTTTTTTTCTGAATTTTTATGACCTAATTTTCACCACATATATCAATCAAATTCACCACATATATCAAAAAAAAAGTTGGAATTTAGTCGTAATTTTTTCAACCGAATTCCGACCACATGGCCATAATTTATTTTGGTCGGATAATTGTCGAAATATTTTATTTTTTTATATAAAATTTCCTCCTTTTTTTTCTTTTTAGTAAATCGTTTAATTTTACCATCATGCTAATAGAGTAGTTTATCCAATTTAAGTTAAAATAATGTAAACAACATGTTCGCAAATAAATAAAACCATACTTTTTATATATTTTTTGCTTTATTGTTCGACCATTTTTGTGGTCGAGTCTTTTTATAGATATGTGAGTATGTGACCCGTAAACTAAGCTTAGTTTTTTTTTTTTTTCTTATTCTTGTTCACATCTTGGGAATAATTTATTCTTTTAGGTCGACTTGGCAATATTTCAGAGGTGATAAACTTTATCTTATACTTACAAGATGATCCAGTTCCTTCAAGTTGATCAAATCTATACCCACTCTTGGGATTCGATGTCACTTGGGAAATATGCTAAATGCTCTAGTTTATACTCATAAAGCATTGATCGAAAGTACCGACTCAATACACTTAACACAAGCAAAAACCTTCAATATAGACTCTAGTAATCCATTGTAAAAAAAAAAGACTCTAGTAATCAAGTTTCAATACTTTGTTGTAACACT
>CM071721.1:4036246-4047327 GCA_036630335.1 Physaria fendleri | reverse complement strand
TGTATTGGGAGACCAAGAAGAAGACGAGCAGCTTCAAAAGACTGTTCTCGAGAGTTTAAAAGAGAATAACAAAAGAAAACACTATGAAGAGGATGAACAGCTTGCTCTGGTTGTTCAAGAGAGCCTACACATGGCAAAAGATGAGCAGATAGCAAATGGTCTTCAATTTGAGGAAAGAGAAAAGGAGATCAAGAATGAAACTGTATTGGGAGACCAAGAAGAAGACGAGCAGCTTCAAAAGACTGTTCTCGAGAGGTATTGGGAGACCAAGAAGAAGACGAGCAGCTTCAAAAGACTGTTCTCGAGAGTTTAAAAGAGAACAACAAAAGAAAACACTGTGAAGAGGATGAACAGCTTGCTCTGGTTGTTCAAGAGAGTCTGAACATGGTAAAGGATGAGCAGATAGCAAAAGGTCTTCAATATCAGTTAGAAAAGGATGAGCAGATAGCAAGAGGTTTTCAATATGAGGAAAGAGAAAGGGAGATCAATAATGAAACTGCATTTCAGCTTTGTAATCCTGTTCTCGAGAGTTTACATGAGAACAACAAAATAAAACAGTGTGAAGAGCAAGTGGAGAAGGATGAACAGCTTGCTCTAGTTGTTCAAGAGAGTCTGAACATGGCAAAGTATCCTACTCAAATTGAAGAAACTAAAAGCATCTCTCCTAGACCTCCATCAGATGTAGCTAAGCAGCTTACTAAAGCTAGTTTAAAGGAGAAAGGCAAAAGAAAGCAACTTGAAGATGATCTAGTGGAGAATGATAAACAGAATGCTCTGATGATTCAGGAGAGTCTAAACACGGTAAAGTCTCCTCCTCGACATGACAACAAGGAGCGCGTTATTTGGCTCCTAGTAGGTGCTATATCTGCAAAGGGAAGGTATATGCGAGTATTGATTACCTGTTTGGTACTTTTTCATTGTGAGACTTGAATATAAATGTACTTAAATATATACTTTCAGATTAAAAACTATGGTAAACATCCATACTGGAAGAAGTTATACTGCCTTGCTCATGAAACTGATGGAACTCCCAAGTGTTGTAGCTGCGAAAGGTTAGAGGTGAGTTTAGCTTTCAAAAAACAAAACACAGAAAAGGGGAGTGAGATAAAGACTCAACCACCATAGACTGGTTTGAGTTCTTATGAGCTCGACTAATTTTCTTTGCAGCCTAAGGGAATGGACTATGTAATGCTTGATGATGGTCGACGACTATGCCTAGAATGTATGGATTCTGCGGTTATGGATTCTCATGAATGCCAGCTTTTGCACTTTGAAATGCGGGAGTTCTTCGAAGGCTTAAACATGAAGATTGACAAAGAATTTCCTTTTCTTTTGGTGGAGAAACAAGCGCTGAATAAAGCTGGGAAGGAAGAGAAAGTATGTTTCTTATTTGAAACCTCCCTCTCTTTCCAGTTATATGTGATGTAAATTTCAAAACGAGCAGGACTATGAGTATGAGGGGCTAATCAGAGGTATCTGCTTGTCTGAAGAGCAAAATGTGGATAGTGTAAGAACTGGTTTGAGTTCTTATGAGCTCGACTAATTTTCTTTGCAGCCTAAGGGAATGGACTATGTAATGCTTGATGATGGTCGACGACTATGCCTAGAATGTATGGATTCTGCGGTTATGGATTCTCATGAATGCCAGCTTTTGCACTTTGAAATGCGGGAGTTCTTCGAAGGCTTAAACATGAAGATTGACAAAGAATTTCCTTTTCTTTTGGTGGAGAAACAAGCGCTGAATAAAGCTGGGAAGGAAGAGAAAGTATGTTTCTTATTTGAAACCTCCCTCTCTTTCCAGTTATATGTGATGTAAATTTCAAAACGAGCAGGACTATGAGTATGAGGGGCTAATCAGAGGTATCTGCTTGTCTGAAGAGCAAAATGTGGATAGTGTAAGAATTTCTATATTGGATAAGGCTTACTTAAAGACTAGAAAGTAAACTGGAATTAAACTAACATTGGTGTGATCCATACTTTCTATATTGGATAAGGCTTACTTAAAGACTAGAAAGTAAACTGGAATTAAACTAACATTGGTGTGATCCATACATATGCAGGTTTCACAGAGGCCAACCATGGGGCCGGACAAGAAGCTAAGAGGTATGAAAACAGAACCTCAGAGGGTTGTTCGTAAGTGCGAGGTCACAGCCATTCTAATCCTATATGGGCTTCCTAGGTACTTTATACATCTCTTCCTCCTCATAGCCCTTCCTCAGTACAATATGCTAAAAGAAAAAATCAATGTATAAACGCAGGTTACTAACTGGATATATCTTGGCTCACGAGATGATTGTATAAACGCAGGTTACTAACTGGATATATCTTGGCTCACGAGATGATGCATGCTTATTTAAGACTGTGGTTAGAATCTCAGACCTACACAACTGTTGATGCAGCTTCATCATCAGCTTCTTCTTCTTCTTCTTCTGGTAATGCGTCGAAGAAAGGAGAGTGCTCTGATTTCGAGAAGGAGCTCGTGGGGTTTTTCAAGGATCAGATAGAGAATGATGATACACCACTGTATGGTAAAGGGTTCAAGGAAGTATACGAGATGAAGAAGAAGACAAAGTTCAACAGCCTCGAGGAAACAATCAAAGAGATTCTTCGCAGGAGTAGAAGGTTATGAAATCAACAGAAGACAAAGTTCAACAGCCTCGAGGAAACAATCAAAGAGATTCTTCGCAGGAGTAGAAGGTTATGAAATCAACCATTTATACACACATAGATAGATAGATAGATAGATAGACGCATGTTTTACAAGCCTTGTTCATGTTTTTTTTTAATTGTCAGGAGCCTTGTTCATGTTTACCATTTTCTTTGTTTTGGATGTGTCACTAAGGGAAAAATGGCATGTACTATCTTTTTGCCCCAAGCATTGTCATTCAATGAACTTCACTCGGTTATTGCCCCTTTTTGCCCCAAGCATTGTCATTCAATGAACTTCACTCGGTTATTGCCAGAAAAATTGAACTCATCTTTCGATGAAAAAGATCCACCTTAATTTTTAGTGACCCTGAAAAGGAAAAAGCTAATATAAGAAGATAACAAATTTATCTAATTTGGATCAATATTCTTTTTATTTTATTTTTAAGACTTTTATTTNNNNTAATATATCATATAAATTTGAAATTTTTGATTTCGATATCAATATTAAAATATTAATAATTTTTTTTATTAGATTTCTTTAAAAATATAAATCAAGAAATATCAAAACAAATAATATATATATATATTGAAATAGAGTTTTTATAGTTGATGAAATTGTGTTATTTATAAGTTAATTAACAGAACTAGTGGGATGTACAATATACAAAATGTAAATATCTAGCTATATATTAAATTTTTGGGTACCATTAGTAACATTTGTACTCTAGTATTAATGATATTTTTTCTACCATTAGTAACATTCCCAGTCTAGTACTAATGANNAAACGAAGACCAGAACGTTGTGGGACCAGCCACTTCCTAACAACTAATCATTTTCTAATTATACAATTAGCGACGACTTCAAATTTTTTATTACAACTTGAAACTGTCTTATGTCTTCTTCTTCTTACAAAATTCCATAAACACATTCACATGAATAAGTAGTTCTTATACACAAAATTTATTGCGAGCTCGCCATAACTAAAACCTTGGTGAGGATAAGGATCAAGAAGTGAATTCAGCGAAGATCGAATTATTCTTCCCCATAACAAAACGTCAATCGTATTCACACCATTGAAATTCTAACCGAAGAAGACGATTCGATAAAACTTTTCGGCGAGGAGACCTGTTTGATTTTGCCTTTTCTTTAATTCTTTTTTTCATTTTTTTTTTTGAAAAAAGGAAAAAAACACGTGGCATAGCTATCTAGCGAGAATGAACTCTGCTATTATAGTAATAGATTCCCAGTCTAGTACTAATGATATATTTTTTTTTTCAAACCAATCAATATAGATTCAATCCTTTCGAACATAAAACTTTTTTTTTTCCTCAAACACCAATTGTAATAATTCATAGTAAACAAATAAAAATGAAACGAAGACCAGAACGTTGTGGGACCAGCCACTTCCTAACAACTAATCATTTTCTAATTATACAATAGCGACGACTTCAAATTTTTTATTACAACTTGAAACCGTCTTATGTCTTCTTCTTCTTACAAAATTCCATAAACACATTCACATGAATAAGTAGTTCTTATACAAAAAAGAAAAAAAATGGGATTCCGTGGGAAGTTCTTCTTCCCAATTCTCATGCTTCTATCACTATTTCTAATAATCAGATACAACTACATAATCTATGATGATCCTCCTCTCCGACAAGAACTCCCTGGTCGTAGATCATCTTCTTCTAACGATGACATCTCACATACCATCAAGACTCGATCAAAGAAGACAAAAAGACTCTTTCACACTGCCGTGACTGCCACGGATTCCGTGTACAGCACATGGCAGTGTCGGATCATGTACTATTGGTACAATAGGTTTAGGGATGAACCCGGATCAGATATGGGCGGGTTTACCCGGATCTTGCATTCGGGTCGACCCGAGGTTTAGGGATGAACCCGGATCAGATATGGGCGGGTTTACCCGGATCTTGCATTCGGGTCGACCCGATGGGCTTATGGATGAGATCCCTACCTTTATTGCTGACCCTCTTCCCTCTGGTGTTGATCAGGTTCCATTATTTTATATATCTTCCTTTACATATACTCGGGGGTCGGTGTTGATCAGGTTCCATTATTTTATATATCTTCCTTTACATATACTCGGGGGTCCCGACATGTATTAAACCGCAATCTAACACGAAAAATATGCTATATCTTTGTATAATTTTTTGAATAGTAGACCGCAATCGGGTGTTTGCTCTGCTTGTGTTCGGGCCCGGGCCTGATATAGTATATAGTTCAAAACTAGTATTGTTTACTAGCTATAGATTTCAGAATGATCATGTTACTTTTTCAGATTTAGATGTTTATAGTAAAATAAAATAAACAAAACCAATCTCTAATCTATATGATAATATATTTAATTTATAAAACTAAATAATGTTTTTTTTGGAATGTTCATGATGTAAATAAACAAACATATGATAATGAGTTGTATATGATGCATGTGCAGGGATATGTAGTTCTAAATAGACGGTTTAGGGATGAACCCGGATCAGATATGGGCGGGTTTACCCGGATCTTGCATTCGGGTCGACCCGACCGGCTTATGGATGAGATCCCTACCTTTATTGCTGACCCTCTTCCCTCTGGTGTTGATCAGGTTCCATTACTTTATATATCTTCCTTTACATATACTGACGAGGTCCTGACCATAAAACCGCAATCTAACACGAAAATAGGCTATATCTTGGTATAATTTTTTGAATAGTAGACTGTAATCGAGTACTTGCTCTGCTTGTGTTCCGGGCCAGGCCTGATATAATATATAATTCAAAACAATTGTTTACTAGCTATAGATTTCAGAATGATCATGATGTTACTTTTGCAGATTTAGATGTTTATAGCTAAATAAGATATAAATAAAACTAATCTCTAATCTATATGATAATATATTTAATTTATCAAACTAAATAATTTTCTTTTGTAATGTTAACGATGTAAATAAACAAACATATGATTATGAGTTATATATGATGCATGTGCAGGGATATGTAGTTCTAAATAGACCTTGGGCATTTGTGCAATGGCTTCAACAAGCACATATAGAAGAAGAGTAAGTATCAATATGTTACCATAAATACTCCTTTTGATCCCTATGTTAAAAGACATTGATCCCATAGTTTCTTGATTTCTAAACCTCTTATGATGTTTATCTATTTTTGTGATCATCATTTCAGTTACATTCTCATGGCGGAACCTGATCATATCATTGTTAAACCAATACCAAACCTAGATAAAGGCAATCTCGCAGCTGCATTTCCCTTTTTCTACATTGAACCGAAGAAATATGAATCGGTTCTCCGTAAATTCTTCCCAATAAAGAATGGACCGATAACAAGGATCAATCCCATCGGGAATTCTCCTGTTATCGTCTCCAAGGTATAGTCGTATACTAGTAAAAATATATCATATAAACAGAGCTGTGCCTGAGTATTATAGGGCTACAAGTCGTAGGGAAAAAAATGCCCGACTTTTACATTTATAAAAAAAATGTCATACACTATCACTAGTCTATACTCTTCACCACTGCACTGAAGATGATTTTGTTAAACACGGCCGAAATGGTATTTAATCTATTGCCGCCGCAAGCATGGGCTTGGCCTGCTTGTGGTTATGCACGGCCCTGCATATAAATACTAAGTTTTCGTGATTATAGTTTCGGAGGATAATAGGCTTGGCCTGCTTGTGGTTATGCACGGCCCTGCATATAAATACTAAGTTTTCGTGATTATAGTTTCGGAGGATATTGCATTTACGGTTCCAATTTTCTTGGTTTGGTAGAATGCATTGGCGAAAATTGCTCCAACATGGATGAATGTTTCATTGGCAATGAAGAATGATCCAGAAACAGATAAAGCTTTTGGTTGGGTTCTTGAAATGTAAATATATCTATAGCTAATTTAATGTGACACATCTAATTCTTGATTTTATAACTATTTTTATTAATTGAGTATATGTTCCAATCTATATTATAGGTATGCATATGCTGTTTCTTCAGCTCTACATGGTGTGAGCAACATTCTATACAAAGACTTCATGATTCAGGTTTTGATCAATTCATATTTACAACAAGTATCAAAACTTTGGAACATACCAAGTGATCATGTTTTGTCTTATTGGTGTATAGCCTCCTTGGGACCCTGAAACAAAGAAGACGTTCATAATACATTACACTTATGGCTGCGATTTCGATATGAAGGTATACCTTACCTAAATCCTGAAACAACTAGCATTCAAAAAACACTTAATGAAGATGTTATATAAGGTTTGTTGTATAATTTTACAGGGAAATATGATGATTGGGAAATTTGGAGAATGGCGGTTCGATAAACGAAGTTATGGGAATAAACCGCCCCCTAGAAATCTGACATTGCCTCCCCTAGGTGCTCCCGAGAGCGTGGTATATCATACAAATCTTCCCGGCAAAATATTAAGCTTAATTGTTTAGTTTTGGTTTATAGAGCGTGGTATATCATACAAATCTTCCCGGCAAAATATTAAGCTTAATTGTTTAGTTTTGGTTTATCTTTGCATGATCATTAAGTCGGCATAAATAAACACAATGCAGGTTACATTGGTGACAATGTTGAACGAAGCAACGGCCAACATTCCCAACTGGGAATCTTAAAAACACATTGGTAACTACATTTAACTCTGTTTAGGGCCGACTCTGAGTATAAGCAAATGCCGGTCCCGAGCAACAAGCAAAAGAAAGCATATGCCTATGTCTCTTTTCTTACTAAAATTTTTTAATAGAAAATGGCCTTAGTGTATTTTTAAAAGTAAAACAAATAGTAAATTTTTTCTCAGTTGATTATGACTATAAATCTCAGGGTGCTTGTGACTNAAAACTTAACTGTAGACTAATCAAGCATCAACTCTAAGTTAAAAGAAAAACAGAACAAATCTATCTAAAGGCTAAGAAGACTTTTTTTCCAAAAAAAGGCTAAGAAGACTTTATGAATATTTAGTAAAAATTCTGATATTCGCTTGGATATTTAGAAATTATCCAAACAATTAGAGCCAAACCAAAGAGGATCACTAGGAGGCTATGTAGGGTAACAACACTTGCTGTTGCGTTTGAGACCCGATACTAAAAAAACGAAATCAAAGAAAAAGTGAAAATATGAGAAGTGTTTACACCAATTATATAACAAAGCATCTATATAATGTTTATTTCTATAATTAGGTTGAGATAATTATTTAACATTTTAAACTTGAATATTAATCAAAAATTAACTTTTAACTTAACTTTTTCACGCTCAAATTCTAATCAACCTCTTTTTAGCTTGTCCAGTACATTTAATTCTAATTTTTGAACATTTCCTTGATAATACAGTCGGAATTAGGGGTGGGCATTTCAGGTTTCGGATCGGGTTTTTTCGGGTACATGTAAAACATATCCGTTCGAGTATTTTTAAGAAATTGGGTCGGGTTCGGTTCGGATCTTTTCGGGTTCGGATATTTAAAATACCCCGAAAATCCGAAAAAACCCGAAAACCCGAAGCCCGAAAATTCAAAATATTCCTTAATGTCCAAAAAATACCCAAAAATACTTAAATACAATATACCTAAAAATGTTATAATTTTCTTTTTTGTTTTATAAAAAATATTTATCTTATATAAAGTACTATTTTTTTCCTTTCATTCATTTTTGATATATAATATTTGATTCATACTATTTTTTCACTCAATAATAAGTTTTTTTTTGTATATTTTAATTATAAATTAATAAACTTTTATAATAACAATATTATTTTTAATTTTAATTTCATAATTTCAATTAGAGCCAAACCAAAGAGGATCACTAGGAGGCTATGTAGGGTAACAACACTTGCTGTTGCGTTTGAGACCCGATACTAAAAAAACGAAATCAAAGAAAAAGTGAAAATATGAGAAGTGTTTACACCAATTATATAACAAAGCATCTATATAATGTTTATTTCTATAATTAGGTTGAGATAATTATTTAACATTTTAAACTTGAATATTAATCAAAAATTAACTTTTAACTTAACTTTTTCACGCTCAAATTCTAATCAACCTCTTTTTAGCTTGTCCAGTACATTTAATTCTAATTTTTGAACATTTCCTTGATAATACAGTCGGAATTAGGGGTGGGCATTTCAGGTTTCGGATCGGGTTTTTTCGGGTACATGTAAAACATATCCGTTCGAGTATTTTTAAGAAATTGGGTCGGGTTCGGTTCGGATCTTTTCGGGTTCGGATATTTAAAATACCCCGAAAATCCGAAAAAACCCGAAAACCCGAAGCCCGAAAATTCAAAATATTCCTTAATGTCCAAAAAATACCCAAAAATACTTAAATACAATATACCTAAAAATGTTATAATTTTCTTTTTTGTTTTATAAAAAATATTTATCTTATATAAAGTACTATTTTTTTCCTTTCATTCATTTTTGATATATAATATTTGATTCATACTATTTTTTCACTCAATAATAAGTTTTTTTTTGTATATTTTAATTATAAATTAATAAACTTTTATAATAACAATATTATTTTTAATTTTAATTTCATAATTTTATTTTAATTATAAATTAATAAACTTTTATAATAACAATATTATTTTTAATTTTAATTTCATAATTTCTAATTTGTAATGATATTTTAATATAGTTATATTAACATAAATACTTATTTGTGATATACATTTACCAAATATTAGTATACTATATGTATATATAATATAAATATATACATATAGTTATATTTCGGGTATCCGTTCAGGTATTTATATAAATCGGATTGGGGGCTAGTGTACTTTTAATTAAAAATATAATAGTAGTCAATTTTTTCTCAGTTGATTGTGACTTTATAAATCTCTTTGTGACTGTTTCATTGTTTATCATCATTCATAAGTTTGATTCTAATCTAAAATTTATGAATTGATCGGAAACGATATGACCATTAAGCATCAACCCTAAGTTAAAAGAAAAACAGAAAAAATCTATGAAGAAGACTTTAATTACCGATACACCTCACAAATTCCAAATATTATATACACCCAAAATTACAATATGGAGGACTCTGATAACATGTATACAAACCTTCAATGTGGTGGCTATGGAGTTGACAAAACTAACCTTCCTTCAGTGTCTTTCCTAAACATCCAGTAGTATCTCAAGACACTCATTTACTCACAAGGGTAACCTCGTTAAACGTGTTTCAAATCAAGACTTCAAGTGACCATTGACTCAGTTCTTTTCAGTCTTACTGCACTTTGGATATAAATACTGAATAGTACGAGTACGAAGTCTTGGTATCGCTTATAGTATTTACGAATATTTAGTAAAAATTTCTGATATTCGCTTGGATATTTAGGAGTTATCCAAATAGTCCCGATACTAGAAAAGAAAAAATTAACAAAAAAAAACCGAATGGATATTTTGAAGTAACAAAAACTCATTTGGTTCGGATAACTAGGATCAGACAGTTAGCTTCCCTTTTCTCCTTATATATAATAATCTTCTTGAGTTTCGCTTACTCTGATCTTAATTGATGGTCTTTAAAATTATCGGACTCTAGCTTCTCCTAGCTTGCGGCGTACGTCTCATCTTCCTCTGTGGCTGCCATATTTAGATCTGGAAGGAAGAAGGGAACTTTTTCTTCATTTTTGATCGGTAAACGATTTCTTCTACGTGACTCTTCAGTCTTGACTCGATCTGAGTATGCGAGCTACAAAATATTCTGATTCAGGTTTCAAGATATGAGGAAAACACAATTAAAAGTATTATTAAGAAGAAGAAAAAAGTCACCTCAATTCTCTTTAAGCTTTGATTCTTAGCACTTCGTTCACATTGCACATTTGCAACCTTCTGATCTAGAAAAACTGGAATTTCATCTACTATCATACATATAGCTTAAAATATTTTAATAAATTTATTAAGAAGTGTGACTCTTCGCATATAAAGACAGTAGATTCCCAATAGTATTTATCTCCTTTAATAGTATCAATGACAGTTCCTTATTATTATTTTTATGAATTTCGTTTCATTTAAGTTTTCGTGTAACTTACCCATGATCAATGCTTACATATTTACATGATTAGTAAATAATGATTCATAAAAAGTGAATTTATAATATAATTAGAGTCAAGGCATGTGATGATCAATCTTGAGGAGAAGCTAATGTATAGAGAGATTGATCAAATAATAAAAGAGGCTGATTTGGATTTGTCAAGATGATGATGAACAATCCCTAAAACCTAAATTAAATCATCATATTACTCGTCATTGTATTATCCTTTCTTTTCCTCTCTAGTTTATCATACTTTAGTTTTCAAATTAAATTAATTTAAAGTTTTTATACTCAATAATCCAATGTCTTGTAAACTCTTCTTAGTAAGTGTCTTGTGTCTATTGTGTTTCTTTTTTAAAAAAGTTTTTTTTTTTTTTTTTTT
>CM071721.1:4020313-4030651 GCA_036630335.1 Physaria fendleri | reverse complement strand
ATCGACCCGTGCGGTTTCTGGAGAACCGCGAACCTAGCAGAAGTGTACAATCTTGATTGAACTGGAGTTTTCGGATCATTAGAAGGCTCCTGAGATGGAGACTCATCATCATCATCATCGTTTAGCCTTTTAGACATGATATTAGCTTGCTTTCTAGCTCTCTTACGTGCTTCATTAACTTTGAAAGCTGGCCGTCTCTTTCTTGATTTTCTTGCATCTGCCGTTTCTGAAGCTTGAAAGGAGAAGTTTTGTTGAGAGTCTGTAGATTGTTGGGGTGAGACTATAATCCCAGATTTTAAGATTGTCTCTCTTGGTCCCAAATTTGGAGAATGCACTTTCTTGCCCGAGTTTAGAAGGAAATCTCCAGGTTGTAAGTCTACCCTTTCCAGTCTATCTCCGAAAGCTAAGGATCGTTCCTTGTCCTGTAATTTGCTGATCTGAGCAGAATCCTCGTCCATAGAATGGGATACCTCTTTAACTTGCCAGATTTGAGAGGGCTTGCGATTTGTGCCAACTCTGTCAAAAACAGAGCCATTCGACCCTCCTCTGTTTTTATCCTGCCCTGTATTCCTTCCTCCTCTGTTTTTATCCTGCCCTGTATTCCTTCCTTGTGTCTGCTTACTCGGTCTGCCACGACCTCTTCCAGTTCCCTTGTAAGTGCTTTGGTGTGTTAGCTCTTCTCTGGGTGGAGCTGTTTGTCTCAAAGTTGCTTTCTCACGGACAGGGGGTTGTTGACTGGTTTCTAGTGATTTTTTCCGGTCTAAGCATCGGTAGAGGTCATGTGTGAGCCGTTTACAGTAGTGGCAGATTTTCAGCAGCTTCTCGTATGCAAATTCCACTTCAATTGGTTCCGCTTTTGGAAACTTGAAGGGCAATTTAAATACTAATGGCTCCGAGACTGGCAGCAGTATTCTTGCTCGGACATGTTCGAGGGAATCGGAATTTTTAGCGTGTAATACAATTCCATCTTCGCTCTCGTCCACTTTCCCTATGCGATTGCCTATTTGTATGACCACCTTGCGTTTTATGTGTTGAAGTGGGATCCCTTTGATTTGTACCCAGAGCCAAACATAATTTAAATGGTCTGGCGTAGGGTCCAAACATAATTTAAATGGTCTGGCGTAGGGTTAGGCGACCATCTTTCTCCTGTAACCAACCATCCATTCATATACCATGGGCTTTTTTGGAGACTAGGTTCGAGAAGGTCTACATTGTTAAATGTAAATTGAACCCTATCCTTTGCAATTGATCTTCCGCTCATCTGCCCTTCCAAGTCCAGTATTCGTGGTAGATCTGTGATTAATTCCTTGGGTGTGATACTGTTGATGTTCAGAATCCTTACGACCATACTGTTTGTATGTGTTTGTATAAGTTCCTCATCATCTGAATCCTCAATGGGGAAAGCCTCTTCCAGATTGACTTTCTCCGCTTCTGTGATCTGCCTAATGACTTCTTCGTCTCTGGATCTATTCGAACGAGCCATCAATATGTTCCCTTCGTCGATATTACTGTTACTCAATGTTGTCTCACTGTGAAGAAATGGTGAAACTACCAAATAACAATAATATCAATTGTTGAATCCTATAATAAAGTTCCAAAGGCCTTTGATGAAGCTTATGTAGTGTCTTGTCGATAAAGAGATGGAGTTTCGGGATTTGTAAAAAGTAGGAGAATCGAAAAGGAAAAGGTGGAAAAAAAAGGTGGAAAAAAGAGAAGGAGAAGATTTCTATTTTGGTGGAGAGGAAGATTTCTATTTTGGTGGGGGAACAAGAAGTGAATTGAATCAGAAATCTAGGAAAAAGGGAAGGAAACGACAAGAACCCTACCTAATCGCCCTGTCTCCATGACGGCGGCCTCTACTTTTTTAAAAAAAGTTTAGCGCCCTGTCTCCATGACGGCGGCCTCTACTTTTTTAAAAAAAGTTTAGAATATGTTATTATTATTTTTTTTTTTGTTAATTATTAGAATATGTTATTTGTAAGAAAAATATAATAGAATTGAAATTAAGATTATTTTCATCAATGTGTGGGTTCTAATTGGCAAGATGAGCTTTCCATTTTTAGTAAGTTATGTTTTGTTCAGTTCTAAGCGTTACACATAATTTACCGTACAAACACCATATTTATTTTACTTTAAAAGCATTCAAGTTTCTCCGAAAAAAAAAAAAACACTTTTTCATATATCCAAAAATTCAAAGCCCACTTCATAATTTTACAATTTATTCTTAATCTCAATTCTTTAAAAAAAATGAAAAAGCATACGAGAAGACTTGAGTGTTTTAATCTCAATTCTTTAAAAAAAATGAAAAAGCATACGAGAAGACTTGAGTGTTTATAATGTACAAGATGTACATAATTTCAAGAGATGTCAAAATCTCATTGAAAAATGAACGCATGTTTGCAATGTCATTGTAGGAAGAACTGTTTCTACCCAGGGTCGGTCCAACTAAAACAGGGGCTCTAAACGAAAATTTTTTTTAAAAAATAGATACAACAATTTGTAATTAGCAAGAATTGAATTTGGGTTTATTGGTTACAAAGAAAAACCTCACTACTAGACTAATAACAATTTTGATGTTAGGGCCCAAATTTTATATATGATGGTTAAATTTTCTTCAATTTGGGGATAAAACTCGTTTACTTATAACAAACCTATGGAACCACCTACATATTTTACCCCTCAATACACATCTTTTAAGATTTAATTTGAATATAACGGATTTATTGATATTTTTGAAGAGTTGCATACATCATTCTCGTTCTCAAAATATTTTTATGATCCAAATGTGATTTCACAAAATTTGAACAAAATATCTATGTCTTTTTGTTGTGCAGTCGGTTTCCCATGATGATAAGCAAACCATATATCTTTGGTTTGATGCTTTACTGGGGTAAGCTTATTTTCTCCTTTCTTCAAGAACATGGTTGCTGCTTAATTCTTTGTTATGTCTCCACACATCAATATAACACTATAAATTATATCTGTTATTAACATATGGGTTATTCTTTCAAATAAAGAAATGTTTCCCTTAGTTTACAAGGTATTTTTAAGTACAAGTTTATTTTATCAAATTGCCAGATAAAACTTTGATGCCAAGTTTTTCGTCTTTTGTTACAGTTATATTCAACTTAACGGAGGACAATGAGCAACAAAATCTAGAAATTGATGTTTCATTAGGATGGTCTGCTTCAATGCACTTGATCGGGAAGGTATAGCTTAGACTCATTATCGACTCTTGTGATATTTGTATGATTCACCTTCAATATGTGTCTCTAACATGGATCTGCTGGAAACAATAACAATTACTTATGATTTTTTTTTTTGTCCTGTTGTAGTTTGGATATGCAGCAACAAGCGCAGCAGCAGCAACAACAAGCGTAGCAGCACAACAAGTGCAACAACAACAAGGGCCTCCTCCGCCGCTACACCAGCAACCTCCGCCTTGGGAGAAATACGAAGATGACATTCTTGGCAGTATCAGAAGGATACACAATGCAAGGCTGTATAGTATAATAGGTTTTTACATCCTTCAGTTGGGAATTCCCCAATTGGGTCAAGGAGGAGTTCTTGAGGGAAGAACTCCTCAATAATGCAAAAATAGATTGTTGTATTTGAAGAATACCGTTCTGCAAAATAAGGATCAAGCCCCTTGGTTGCAAGAAGAGGATTCAATGCTGATGAATATTATATACACATTGGACGATTGTATGATATAATAGGTATGTATGATTAAACCACATTGGACGATTGTATGATATAATAGGTATGTATGATTAAACTTCTTTTTAACTCATATTCTTTACTTAACTCATCTGTTCTTTTTTCAGCTTTATATATCGTTCAATTGAATGGCTACCCATTGGGAGAATGAGTTCTTCAAAGAAGAACTCCTCAACAATGTCGACGCAGACTTATCTTTCTAGATAATCTCGATAGAGAGGTGGTGGATCATCCTATGACTGGACAGCCTTGGAGTATTGACGAAGATGAATTGCTTTTTGTAGCTAAAGATAGGTTCAACCATACTTCACAAAATCTTATGACCCTACTCAGAAGGTGAGATTTGTTGAGGAGTTCTTTGTCCAGATTTGTATAGGTTGCTTTGTATTGAAGTCATATTATTTGTAGATTTGTATAGGTTGTTTTGTATAGGGTGCTTTGTATTGAAGTCGTATTATTTGTATAGATTTGTATAGGTTGCTTTGTATAGGTTGCTTTGTATTAAAGTCGTATTATTTGTATAGATTTGTATAGGTTGCTTTGTATAAGTTGATTTGTATAGGTTGCTTTGTATTGAAGCCGTATTATTATTTTTATTCCAGATCGGATCGATCTATTTGACAAAGATACATATCCGATGCATGAAGACAAATGAGGCAACGATTTTATCAATAATGCCGAGATAATTGGCAGGGGAGATCCAATGAATAGAGACCCTGGGGAGATAATTGGCAGGGGAGATCCAATGAATAGAGACCCTGGGAATAATGAATAGAGGAACATGAGGATCTCTAAATCCTGAAACAAGCAAGTGTTTTTCATAATCTCTGTTCTCTTCTAATCCAAAAATCTTTACAAAAATTGTCCCCATATCCAAAATCCGCATATCCAGCAGTAAGTATTAAAATACCAAAAAAAAAACGAACAATTTTCTAAAATCTCGAGACCGGGGATATTACGGTAGGAAATGGTTGCGTAAGGGATCACTTAAAGGGCTTTCATAAGCTGAGTAAGCACATTAACTTTTATCCAAAATCCGCATATCCAGCAGTAAGTATTAAAATACCAAAAAAAAAACGAACAATTTTCTAAAATCTCGAGACCGGGGATATTACGGTAGGAAATGGTTGCGTAAGGGATCACTTAAAGGGCTTTCATAAGCTGAGTAAGCACATTAACTTTTAATTGATCTTTTTTTTTTGTCAACAGAAAAATCTTTGAATTAAACCAGCCTGGTCATCCAGGTTGAGGGTGTAGAGTTTACATAACGAGCGGTAGCTGAAAACATACGAGCTCCATGAGTTAGAGAATCCGCTTCTGAATTTAAAGAGCGTGGTATATAAGAAATTGAAAAATCAGTAATAATCCGCTTCTGAATTTAAAGAGCGTGGTATATAAGAAATTGAAAAATCAGTAATAATGCCTCTTAAACGTTCTACTTCGTGGAGATAAAGCGAGAAAGTAGGCCAATCCTTTGGAGTTGACACCATCTTCACAACCTCCATACCATCCGTGTAGAACAAAAAAAAAAAAAAACATTGAATTGATGTAGTATTAGTCCCAATAACGGACAATTACCATTTTATTAACGGATTCTTATAAATGACATTATAGGACTTGCACAGTAATTATAGCATTAATTATAGGAAACCTCATTGATCCTTTAGGGTTACTGCCAGAAAAAAAAAATCATTCATGTAAAATGATCTCACTTACGATTTACGAAGTATTAATATTATGTACTCCCGCATAAAATATTTCGTGATGTTTCTTATTTCCTTCAAATTAAATTCACTCTAATTAATATTACAATTTATGGTTTGCCAATAAAAATGAATGAAAATAAACAAAAAAGTAATCTAAAAACAGATATATTAGATTCAATTGAAAACTCCACAATCACGACGGATATTACCATTTTTACCAGTTTTAACACCAACACGACCAAGCTTAATCATGGAGTCAACAAAAGCTTTATTAAACAACTTTCCATTACTAGCCCATAAGTCAACGGTCCTCTTTGACCGACGATCAGTAAATAAAACTTGATCAGACGTGAACAATCCTTTCCCTTGCTGCAAGTTTTTGTAGTAAACATTATCGAATTTTTTTGGTGTTGTGGGATCCATGTTTATAGCCACACTTGGATCTATGTTCCGAGGACACGACGCTTTTAGCTCTGTCACGTAATCTTTGTTAACTGTGGGATCCACGTTTACTGTCTTGTTGAAACTGTAGATCCTATTGAACACTTTTGTGCAATGCGCAAATCCTAATGTGTGTGCCCCTGCTTTTTCAAGAATCGAACCCACAAATTTCAATCAGTAACAGACCATTTTAATCCACAATCCCAAGTTTGGTCCGAATAATACTATCTTGATGTGGAAGTAGTTCAATTCTTACCGGATAGAGCGATCATGTCGTTAAGGCTAAGGCCATTTTTCGCGAAAAGAGAAGTAAGTTGGTTGAGATTATGAGTCGGCTGAGGCAGCTTGCCTCCGACGCTAGCCGCCGTTGACGATAATCCATCAAGTCTTCCTAATTCAACTTCGTATTTTGGTCCACCCGCCTATAAATAATAATCCATCAAGTCTTCCTAATTCAACTTCGTATTTTGGTCCACCCGCCTATAAATATCGAATTGAATTTAATAAATTACAATAATGTTTAATTTAATAAAATATGATATTAATATAAATAAGAGTTAATTACTAACAAGATTAACGACGTCACGAGTGGCCATGGTGAGAATATCAGCGCAAGAAACTTTGTTACGACAATTTGGGACAGCATCGAGAGCTTCTTTAGCTTTAACGACGGTGTCGAATCCATCTCCGGCTAACGATAAATTATCTTCGTGATCCTTCTCCGCTTTATTATTATTAGTCGATGCTATCATCACTGATGCATCACAACCCTGTGATACATATATTAATCAGTTAATTCATTAATTAAACATTACAAAAGAAGTATTATTTTAAAAAATGTTTTACATTGACGAAACAATCATGGAAATATAGGCGGAGAGTGGCGGGAATGGTGGTGAAGTTTGTTGAACTTTTTGTTGAACGGCTTTTCTGACGATTTGTTCGACGTTGGGACAACTTCCGGCGTAGAAGTTGCGGCGGAGTTTAGCGGAGCCGAGGTTGAGGGTAAGAAAGAGACAGAGAAGAAGTAATAATAGATTGGTTTTGCTGACCATAACCATTTTTATTTTTTTGTGTATTTACGTGAAATGGAGTTAGAGATCTTATATATATATATGCTTTTGTGGAGTGCGCACAAGTAGCGCAGGCCAGCTTGCATTCATTTCACTTAAAAGAAAAAGACTAAAAAGTAGCGCAGGCCAGCTTGCATTCATTTCACTTAAAAGAAAAAGACTAAATACTTTTCTGATAAGTATTTTAAAAATTAAATAATTTAATACCTTTTGCAATACAATTATGAGATTATTTTTGGGTTATTTTTTGAAAATATCACTTTTTTTTAAGTGTCTGTGAGGAATACCACTTTGAGGTTTTCGAGACATTGACCGCATTAAAAAGACCATTTTGTCCTTGGGTCAACGATTACCTCTTGGTAAATGCTCTGTTTACCATGTTTTTTTGTCATGTTTTTGGTAAATTGGTTTTCGGTCAACGATTTCAGGGGACTTTTTGGTAAATGCATTTCACTAAACGACAAAAAGTGATATACGTCAGATACACCCGAATCAATGGTGGTATTTCTCAAAAGTTTTGAGGAGAGAAGTGCTATTTCTCATAATTTATTCATTATTTTTTATTCTGTACTTTGTGAGAGCTTGCCTTATCTTGTTCATTTCCGTTGTCTGACTTATGGAAAAGACCACAACAAAAACGCGGTTGGACGAGGACAAATAATGACAGTTTATCTAATTGATTCTACGATTATTCTTTGTATTAAAATATATTTTTTGAATAAATTGATCAATTATTGTTTTCTTGTAAATATCACATTGTTTTTTGTGTGAATGTTAAGTGATATCAGAAGGATGACCTAAATGAGGGAATGGAAAATGGTAGGGATTGAGAGAGATATGAGTTGTGAGAACGATGCTTCACTTGTCATTTCGGATAATAATTATCGCCACCTTAAATCCTTTTTTTATGATTTCTCTAACTACTACTCTTTTACTTTTCCCGTTCATATATTAGTTGATAATTCTAATTACATACGATAACCTTAATTCTAACAAATTATCCTCTGAAGTGATAGAACCGCATTAAATTCATTTAACCTCATGTTTATTACCAACCATACAATGTTTTTACAAAATTCCCATTTATGACAAATATATTTCGTTATGAAACACTGATTAACATTAGATCTTTGTATCAACAATTTAAATACGTAATTTGTGTATTAAATAAGGGTCGACTTTGTATTTCTCCTTATAGTATACGGCTAACAACTATTTCCTCCAAACTTTCAACCTCTTCGATTTAATATCCAAACAAAATTTATACCCATTTTAATACTTAAACTTATTTAATCACTTTAATTTTTTCCCTGTTATTTATTATATAATTTTAAACGTTGTTTTAAGCCAAATTCTAACCCATAAAAAATCTAAAACTTGTCTCGGTTAATTCAAGAGGTAATCGGATTAGATTTTTTTTTTTGGTGTCAGAATTCGGCTTTAAATAGCCGATTTTAAATCGATTTAAACGCTATTTTAAGCTACATTATGACCCGAAAAAATCTAAAACTTTGAATACTGTTATCCTTTGAATTAAATAGATACCAAGAAAGTTTTAAATTTTTTACGTGATAGCATCTGGCTTAAAACAACGTTTAAATCGATTTTGAAAATATACAATAAATTCAGGGGGAAATCGAAGGGGTTTAAAAAGTAAAATGGGCAAAATTTTTGTCTAGATATTGAATTGAAGAGTTCGAAAGTTCGGAGAAAAATAGTTGTTAAAGTTTTTCTAATCTATGGTTTTGACGAATAATGTGTTGATATAGATATATTAGTTAACGTTTTAAACGAAAGAAAAGCATAAGTTGACGAGAGAATAGTTATTCTACAAAAGAGTCGTTCAAAAAAGGGATACTACCTGCATATGAGTGCAAGTAAAAGCCATCACGCTTCTTCCTCTTATTTGTCATTTGTTTATATATATTTGTCCTTTTTAAAATTTCTATGTCACCAATCTAATCGATGGGACAATGGAAAAAACATTTTAACTGTATGACAACTATGTGAATAAGATGATACTAAGCAATATATAAGAGTCTATATCAATTTATTTAGTAAGTTTGACAAAAAAAAAAAAAATCAATTATTTAGTATTTTTGAGATGGAAATTTATATATTTTAATATAGTATCAGAATTAAAATTTTATACTATTTTGCATATCCAGAAATTGATTAGGTCCAAAATATACTTCAAACGATCTGATTCAAATCAAACTGACAATTTAGATTAAATTTGACCAATTCAATTTCATCTCAAAATTTTCGAGATTAATAGTTAACCAAGTTATCATTTTAAGAAACAGTATGAAAAGGATTTCACATATAATTATTATAAGCCAATCTATTTAGTGCCATTTGATTAAAATCTCATATACCTCAGTAACTTACCTACTTTCAACCCGAGAAATCTTCGTAATTCTCTTTTTTTTTTTGCACGAATGTTAATTTTATTCAACAAAAAAAAATTGAAGAGAAAGTTTTTACATTTTGAAACTGAATTTTTTTTTTTGCTTTGATAATATGCCTAAATAGAAGAAAACATAGAAAACAAAAGCTCGCTGTCACCTATAGAAAAGGATCCATGTCTAAAAGACCAATCCCCCATGCGCCCAGACGAACCCTCGTTATCTAAGAGAGGAGGGAGAAAGAAGAAAAGCGTGTGCGCTGAAAGCTAAGCCCGGCTAGAGAACCATACTTGGAGTCCATCATGATAGCGATAGTCTTGAGAATTCTTGATCGCGCTGAGGTTGTTTCGAATGGTCTTGTCAATTATTCTTGCTAAAATTCTTGAAGAGATTGATTTTTTTGGTTTCTACCATTTCTTTCCCGCCAAATGTGGTATATCGCCGCTTGAACCGCCAAATGTGGTATATCGCCGCTTGAAGAGTGTATCTGAGGAGGAAATATTTAGTGGCCGAATGCTTTTGAGTGAGAATAGCCGAGGTAAGCATGTCCCATGTGGACGTGTGTGTGTGACCAAGGAGGGTGCCGATGAGGTTGTGCCAAATGTGTTGAGAGTATGAACAAGTAAAGCAAAGGTGATTCCTTGATTCTTCACTTTGTTGGCAAAGAGGACAGCTTGAATTTATCCTAGGATTCCATTGTTTTTGTCGATCTCCTGTTGAGAGTCTATCCTGAAACACAAACCAAGAACAAAAAACAAATTTTGGTGTGGCATGTGTGAACCAAATTAGTTTATGCCACACCTTAGTCGGTCTTTGTTTTCGAATATGGTACCAAGTGAATTTGGATGAGAAATGGTCTTTATACTTGTTACTTGAATTGCGCCATAGAATTCTGTCTGATTCGTTGTGAAGTACTAGGTTTTGAATGTTAAACTCTACCTGACGCATCAACTCATTTCTGTAATCTCTCGTAAAATTAAGTTGGGAGAA
>CM071721.1:4007917-4018998 GCA_036630335.1 Physaria fendleri | reverse complement strand
TGTATTGGGAGACCAAGAAGAAGACGAGCAGCTTCAAAAGACTGTTCTCGAGAGTTTAAAAGAGAATAACAAAAGAAAACACTATGAAGAGGATGAACAGCTTGCTCTGGTTGTTCAAGAGAGCCTACACATGGCAAAAGATGAGCAGATAGCAAATGGTCTTCAATTTGAGGAAAGAGAAAAGGAGATCAAGAATGAAACTGTATTGGGAGACCAAGAAGAAGACGAGCAGCTTCAAAAGACTGTTCTCGAGAGGTATTGGGAGACCAAGAAGAAGACGAGCAGCTTCAAAAGACTGTTCTCGAGAGTTTAAAAGAGAACAACAAAAGAAAACACTGTGAAGAGGATGAACAGCTTGCTCTGGTTGTTCAAGAGAGTCTGAACATGGTAAAGGATGAGCAGATAGCAAAAGGTCTTCAATATCAGTTAGAAAAGGATGAGCAGATAGCAAGAGGTTTTCAATATGAGGAAAGAGAAAGGGAGATCAATAATGAAACTGCATTTCAGCTTTGTAATCCTGTTCTCGAGAGTTTACATGAGAACAACAAAATAAAACAGTGTGAAGAGCAAGTGGAGAAGGATGAACAGCTTGCTCTAGTTGTTCAAGAGAGTCTGAACATGGCAAAGTATCCTACTCAAATTGAAGAAACTAAAAGCATCTCTCCTAGACCTCCATCAGATGTAGCTAAGCAGCTTACTAAAGCTAGTTTAAAGGAGAAAGGCAAAAGAAAGCAACTTGAAGATGATCTAGTGGAGAATGATAAACAGAATGCTCTGATGATTCAGGAGAGTCTAAACACGGTAAAGTCTCCTCCTCGACATGACAACAAGGAGCGCGTTATTTGGCTCCTAGTAGGTGCTATATCTGCAAAGGGAAGGTATATGCGAGTATTGATTACCTGTTTGGTACTTTTTCATTGTGAGACTTGAATATAAATGTACTTAAATATATACTTTCAGATTAAAAACTATGGTAAACATCCATACTGGAAGAAGTTATACTGCCTTGCTCATGAAACTGATGGAACTCCCAAGTGTTGTAGCTGCGAAAGGTTAGAGGTGAGTTTAGCTTTCAAAAAACAAAACACAGAAAAGGGGAGTGAGATAAAGACTCAACCACCATAGACTGGTTTGAGTTCTTATGAGCTCGACTAATTTTCTTTGCAGCCTAAGGGAATGGACTATGTAATGCTTGATGATGGTCGACGACTATGCCTAGAATGTATGGATTCTGCGGTTATGGATTCTCATGAATGCCAGCTTTTGCACTTTGAAATGCGGGAGTTCTTCGAAGGCTTAAACATGAAGATTGACAAAGAATTTCCTTTTCTTTTGGTGGAGAAACAAGCGCTGAATAAAGCTGGGAAGGAAGAGAAAGTATGTTTCTTATTTGAAACCTCCCTCTCTTTCCAGTTATATGTGATGTAAATTTCAAAACGAGCAGGACTATGAGTATGAGGGGCTAATCAGAGGTATCTGCTTGTCTGAAGAGCAAAATGTGGATAGTGTAAGAACTGGTTTGAGTTCTTATGAGCTCGACTAATTTTCTTTGCAGCCTAAGGGAATGGACTATGTAATGCTTGATGATGGTCGACGACTATGCCTAGAATGTATGGATTCTGCGGTTATGGATTCTCATGAATGCCAGCTTTTGCACTTTGAAATGCGGGAGTTCTTCGAAGGCTTAAACATGAAGATTGACAAAGAATTTCCTTTTCTTTTGGTGGAGAAACAAGCGCTGAATAAAGCTGGGAAGGAAGAGAAAGTATGTTTCTTATTTGAAACCTCCCTCTCTTTCCAGTTATATGTGATGTAAATTTCAAAACGAGCAGGACTATGAGTATGAGGGGCTAATCAGAGGTATCTGCTTGTCTGAAGAGCAAAATGTGGATAGTGTAAGAATTTCTATATTGGATAAGGCTTACTTAAAGACTAGAAAGTAAACTGGAATTAAACTAACATTGGTGTGATCCATACTTTCTATATTGGATAAGGCTTACTTAAAGACTAGAAAGTAAACTGGAATTAAACTAACATTGGTGTGATCCATACATATGCAGGTTTCACAGAGGCCAACCATGGGGCCGGACAAGAAGCTAAGAGGTATGAAAACAGAACCTCAGAGGGTTGTTCGTAAGTGCGAGGTCACAGCCATTCTAATCCTATATGGGCTTCCTAGGTACTTTATACATCTCTTCCTCCTCATAGCCCTTCCTCAGTACAATATGCTAAAAGAAAAAATCAATGTATAAACGCAGGTTACTAACTGGATATATCTTGGCTCACGAGATGATTGTATAAACGCAGGTTACTAACTGGATATATCTTGGCTCACGAGATGATGCATGCTTATTTAAGACTGTGGTTAGAATCTCAGACCTACACAACTGTTGATGCAGCTTCATCATCAGCTTCTTCTTCTTCTTCTTCTGGTAATGCGTCGAAGAAAGGAGAGTGCTCTGATTTCGAGAAGGAGCTCGTGGGGTTTTTCAAGGATCAGATAGAGAATGATGATACACCACTGTATGGTAAAGGGTTCAAGGAAGTATACGAGATGAAGAAGAAGACAAAGTTCAACAGCCTCGAGGAAACAATCAAAGAGATTCTTCGCAGGAGTAGAAGGTTATGAAATCAACAGAAGACAAAGTTCAACAGCCTCGAGGAAACAATCAAAGAGATTCTTCGCAGGAGTAGAAGGTTATGAAATCAACCATTTATACACACATAGATAGATAGATAGATAGATAGACGCATGTTTTACAAGCCTTGTTCATGTTTTTTTTTAATTGTCAGGAGCCTTGTTCATGTTTACCATTTTCTTTGTTTTGGATGTGTCACTAAGGGAAAAATGGCATGTACTATCTTTTTGCCCCAAGCATTGTCATTCAATGAACTTCACTCGGTTATTGCCCCTTTTTGCCCCAAGCATTGTCATTCAATGAACTTCACTCGGTTATTGCCAGAAAAATTGAACTCATCTTTCGATGAAAAAGATCCACCTTAATTTTTAGTGACCCTGAAAAGGAAAAAGCTAATATAAGAAGATAACAAATTTATCTAATTTGGATCAATATTCTTTTTATTTTATTTTTAAGACTTTTATTTNNNNTAATATATCATATAAATTTGAAATTTTTGATTTCGATATCAATATTAAAATATTAATAATTTTTTTTATTAGATTTCTTTAAAAATATAAATCAAGAAATATCAAAACAAATAATATATATATATATTGAAATAGAGTTTTTATAGTTGATGAAATTGTGTTATTTATAAGTTAATTAACAGAACTAGTGGGATGTACAATATACAAAATGTAAATATCTAGCTATATATTAAATTTTTGGGTACCATTAGTAACATTTGTACTCTAGTATTAATGATATTTTTTCTACCATTAGTAACATTCCCAGTCTAGTACTAATGANNAAACGAAGACCAGAACGTTGTGGGACCAGCCACTTCCTAACAACTAATCATTTTCTAATTATACAATTAGCGACGACTTCAAATTTTTTATTACAACTTGAAACTGTCTTATGTCTTCTTCTTCTTACAAAATTCCATAAACACATTCACATGAATAAGTAGTTCTTATACACAAAATTTATTGCGAGCTCGCCATAACTAAAACCTTGGTGAGGATAAGGATCAAGAAGTGAATTCAGCGAAGATCGAATTATTCTTCCCCATAACAAAACGTCAATCGTATTCACACCATTGAAATTCTAACCGAAGAAGACGATTCGATAAAACTTTTCGGCGAGGAGACCTGTTTGATTTTGCCTTTTCTTTAATTCTTTTTTTCATTTTTTTTTTTGAAAAAAGGAAAAAAACACGTGGCATAGCTATCTAGCGAGAATGAACTCTGCTATTATAGTAATAGATTCCCAGTCTAGTACTAATGATATATTTTTTTTTTCAAACCAATCAATATAGATTCAATCCTTTCGAACATAAAACTTTTTTTTTTCCTCAAACACCAATTGTAATAATTCATAGTAAACAAATAAAAATGAAACGAAGACCAGAACGTTGTGGGACCAGCCACTTCCTAACAACTAATCATTTTCTAATTATACAATAGCGACGACTTCAAATTTTTTATTACAACTTGAAACCGTCTTATGTCTTCTTCTTCTTACAAAATTCCATAAACACATTCACATGAATAAGTAGTTCTTATACAAAAAAGAAAAAAAATGGGATTCCGTGGGAAGTTCTTCTTCCCAATTCTCATGCTTCTATCACTATTTCTAATAATCAGATACAACTACATAATCTATGATGATCCTCCTCTCCGACAAGAACTCCCTGGTCGTAGATCATCTTCTTCTAACGATGACATCTCACATACCATCAAGACTCGATCAAAGAAGACAAAAAGACTCTTTCACACTGCCGTGACTGCCACGGATTCCGTGTACAGCACATGGCAGTGTCGGATCATGTACTATTGGTACAATAGGTTTAGGGATGAACCCGGATCAGATATGGGCGGGTTTACCCGGATCTTGCATTCGGGTCGACCCGAGGTTTAGGGATGAACCCGGATCAGATATGGGCGGGTTTACCCGGATCTTGCATTCGGGTCGACCCGATGGGCTTATGGATGAGATCCCTACCTTTATTGCTGACCCTCTTCCCTCTGGTGTTGATCAGGTTCCATTATTTTATATATCTTCCTTTACATATACTCGGGGGTCGGTGTTGATCAGGTTCCATTATTTTATATATCTTCCTTTACATATACTCGGGGGTCCCGACATGTATTAAACCGCAATCTAACACGAAAAATATGCTATATCTTTGTATAATTTTTTGAATAGTAGACCGCAATCGGGTGTTTGCTCTGCTTGTGTTCGGGCCCGGGCCTGATATAGTATATAGTTCAAAACTAGTATTGTTTACTAGCTATAGATTTCAGAATGATCATGTTACTTTTTCAGATTTAGATGTTTATAGTAAAATAAAATAAACAAAACCAATCTCTAATCTATATGATAATATATTTAATTTATAAAACTAAATAATGTTTTTTTTGGAATGTTCATGATGTAAATAAACAAACATATGATAATGAGTTGTATATGATGCATGTGCAGGGATATGTAGTTCTAAATAGACGGTTTAGGGATGAACCCGGATCAGATATGGGCGGGTTTACCCGGATCTTGCATTCGGGTCGACCCGACCGGCTTATGGATGAGATCCCTACCTTTATTGCTGACCCTCTTCCCTCTGGTGTTGATCAGGTTCCATTACTTTATATATCTTCCTTTACATATACTGACGAGGTCCTGACCATAAAACCGCAATCTAACACGAAAATAGGCTATATCTTGGTATAATTTTTTGAATAGTAGACTGTAATCGAGTACTTGCTCTGCTTGTGTTCCGGGCCAGGCCTGATATAATATATAATTCAAAACAATTGTTTACTAGCTATAGATTTCAGAATGATCATGATGTTACTTTTGCAGATTTAGATGTTTATAGCTAAATAAGATATAAATAAAACTAATCTCTAATCTATATGATAATATATTTAATTTATCAAACTAAATAATTTTCTTTTGTAATGTTAACGATGTAAATAAACAAACATATGATTATGAGTTATATATGATGCATGTGCAGGGATATGTAGTTCTAAATAGACCTTGGGCATTTGTGCAATGGCTTCAACAAGCACATATAGAAGAAGAGTAAGTATCAATATGTTACCATAAATACTCCTTTTGATCCCTATGTTAAAAGACATTGATCCCATAGTTTCTTGATTTCTAAACCTCTTATGATGTTTATCTATTTTTGTGATCATCATTTCAGTTACATTCTCATGGCGGAACCTGATCATATCATTGTTAAACCAATACCAAACCTAGATAAAGGCAATCTCGCAGCTGCATTTCCCTTTTTCTACATTGAACCGAAGAAATATGAATCGGTTCTCCGTAAATTCTTCCCAATAAAGAATGGACCGATAACAAGGATCAATCCCATCGGGAATTCTCCTGTTATCGTCTCCAAGGTATAGTCGTATACTAGTAAAAATATATCATATAAACAGAGCTGTGCCTGAGTATTATAGGGCTACAAGTCGTAGGGAAAAAAATGCCCGACTTTTACATTTATAAAAAAAATGTCATACACTATCACTAGTCTATACTCTTCACCACTGCACTGAAGATGATTTTGTTAAACACGGCCGAAATGGTATTTAATCTATTGCCGCCGCAAGCATGGGCTTGGCCTGCTTGTGGTTATGCACGGCCCTGCATATAAATACTAAGTTTTCGTGATTATAGTTTCGGAGGATAATAGGCTTGGCCTGCTTGTGGTTATGCACGGCCCTGCATATAAATACTAAGTTTTCGTGATTATAGTTTCGGAGGATATTGCATTTACGGTTCCAATTTTCTTGGTTTGGTAGAATGCATTGGCGAAAATTGCTCCAACATGGATGAATGTTTCATTGGCAATGAAGAATGATCCAGAAACAGATAAAGCTTTTGGTTGGGTTCTTGAAATGTAAATATATCTATAGCTAATTTAATGTGACACATCTAATTCTTGATTTTATAACTATTTTTATTAATTGAGTATATGTTCCAATCTATATTATAGGTATGCATATGCTGTTTCTTCAGCTCTACATGGTGTGAGCAACATTCTATACAAAGACTTCATGATTCAGGTTTTGATCAATTCATATTTACAACAAGTATCAAAACTTTGGAACATACCAAGTGATCATGTTTTGTCTTATTGGTGTATAGCCTCCTTGGGACCCTGAAACAAAGAAGACGTTCATAATACATTACACTTATGGCTGCGATTTCGATATGAAGGTATACCTTACCTAAATCCTGAAACAACTAGCATTCAAAAAACACTTAATGAAGATGTTATATAAGGTTTGTTGTATAATTTTACAGGGAAATATGATGATTGGGAAATTTGGAGAATGGCGGTTCGATAAACGAAGTTATGGGAATAAACCGCCCCCTAGAAATCTGACATTGCCTCCCCTAGGTGCTCCCGAGAGCGTGGTATATCATACAAATCTTCCCGGCAAAATATTAAGCTTAATTGTTTAGTTTTGGTTTATAGAGCGTGGTATATCATACAAATCTTCCCGGCAAAATATTAAGCTTAATTGTTTAGTTTTGGTTTATCTTTGCATGATCATTAAGTCGGCATAAATAAACACAATGCAGGTTACATTGGTGACAATGTTGAACGAAGCAACGGCCAACATTCCCAACTGGGAATCTTAAAAACACATTGGTAACTACATTTAACTCTGTTTAGGGCCGACTCTGAGTATAAGCAAATGCCGGTCCCGAGCAACAAGCAAAAGAAAGCATATGCCTATGTCTCTTTTCTTACTAAAATTTTTTAATAGAAAATGGCCTTAGTGTATTTTTAAAAGTAAAACAAATAGTAAATTTTTTCTCAGTTGATTATGACTATAAATCTCAGGGTGCTTGTGACTNAAAACTTAACTGTAGACTAATCAAGCATCAACTCTAAGTTAAAAGAAAAACAGAACAAATCTATCTAAAGGCTAAGAAGACTTTTTTTCCAAAAAAAGGCTAAGAAGACTTTATGAATATTTAGTAAAAATTCTGATATTCGCTTGGATATTTAGAAATTATCCAAACAATTAGAGCCAAACCAAAGAGGATCACTAGGAGGCTATGTAGGGTAACAACACTTGCTGTTGCGTTTGAGACCCGATACTAAAAAAACGAAATCAAAGAAAAAGTGAAAATATGAGAAGTGTTTACACCAATTATATAACAAAGCATCTATATAATGTTTATTTCTATAATTAGGTTGAGATAATTATTTAACATTTTAAACTTGAATATTAATCAAAAATTAACTTTTAACTTAACTTTTTCACGCTCAAATTCTAATCAACCTCTTTTTAGCTTGTCCAGTACATTTAATTCTAATTTTTGAACATTTCCTTGATAATACAGTCGGAATTAGGGGTGGGCATTTCAGGTTTCGGATCGGGTTTTTTCGGGTACATGTAAAACATATCCGTTCGAGTATTTTTAAGAAATTGGGTCGGGTTCGGTTCGGATCTTTTCGGGTTCGGATATTTAAAATACCCCGAAAATCCGAAAAAACCCGAAAACCCGAAGCCCGAAAATTCAAAATATTCCTTAATGTCCAAAAAATACCCAAAAATACTTAAATACAATATACCTAAAAATGTTATAATTTTCTTTTTTGTTTTATAAAAAATATTTATCTTATATAAAGTACTATTTTTTTCCTTTCATTCATTTTTGATATATAATATTTGATTCATACTATTTTTTCACTCAATAATAAGTTTTTTTTTGTATATTTTAATTATAAATTAATAAACTTTTATAATAACAATATTATTTTTAATTTTAATTTCATAATTTCAATTAGAGCCAAACCAAAGAGGATCACTAGGAGGCTATGTAGGGTAACAACACTTGCTGTTGCGTTTGAGACCCGATACTAAAAAAACGAAATCAAAGAAAAAGTGAAAATATGAGAAGTGTTTACACCAATTATATAACAAAGCATCTATATAATGTTTATTTCTATAATTAGGTTGAGATAATTATTTAACATTTTAAACTTGAATATTAATCAAAAATTAACTTTTAACTTAACTTTTTCACGCTCAAATTCTAATCAACCTCTTTTTAGCTTGTCCAGTACATTTAATTCTAATTTTTGAACATTTCCTTGATAATACAGTCGGAATTAGGGGTGGGCATTTCAGGTTTCGGATCGGGTTTTTTCGGGTACATGTAAAACATATCCGTTCGAGTATTTTTAAGAAATTGGGTCGGGTTCGGTTCGGATCTTTTCGGGTTCGGATATTTAAAATACCCCGAAAATCCGAAAAAACCCGAAAACCCGAAGCCCGAAAATTCAAAATATTCCTTAATGTCCAAAAAATACCCAAAAATACTTAAATACAATATACCTAAAAATGTTATAATTTTCTTTTTTGTTTTATAAAAAATATTTATCTTATATAAAGTACTATTTTTTTCCTTTCATTCATTTTTGATATATAATATTTGATTCATACTATTTTTTCACTCAATAATAAGTTTTTTTTTGTATATTTTAATTATAAATTAATAAACTTTTATAATAACAATATTATTTTTAATTTTAATTTCATAATTTTATTTTAATTATAAATTAATAAACTTTTATAATAACAATATTATTTTTAATTTTAATTTCATAATTTCTAATTTGTAATGATATTTTAATATAGTTATATTAACATAAATACTTATTTGTGATATACATTTACCAAATATTAGTATACTATATGTATATATAATATAAATATATACATATAGTTATATTTCGGGTATCCGTTCAGGTATTTATATAAATCGGATTGGGGGCTAGTGTACTTTTAATTAAAAATATAATAGTAGTCAATTTTTTCTCAGTTGATTGTGACTTTATAAATCTCTTTGTGACTGTTTCATTGTTTATCATCATTCATAAGTTTGATTCTAATCTAAAATTTATGAATTGATCGGAAACGATATGACCATTAAGCATCAACCCTAAGTTAAAAGAAAAACAGAAAAAATCTATGAAGAAGACTTTAATTACCGATACACCTCACAAATTCCAAATATTATATACACCCAAAATTACAATATGGAGGACTCTGATAACATGTATACAAACCTTCAATGTGGTGGCTATGGAGTTGACAAAACTAACCTTCCTTCAGTGTCTTTCCTAAACATCCAGTAGTATCTCAAGACACTCATTTACTCACAAGGGTAACCTCGTTAAACGTGTTTCAAATCAAGACTTCAAGTGACCATTGACTCAGTTCTTTTCAGTCTTACTGCACTTTGGATATAAATACTGAATAGTACGAGTACGAAGTCTTGGTATCGCTTATAGTATTTACGAATATTTAGTAAAAATTTCTGATATTCGCTTGGATATTTAGGAGTTATCCAAATAGTCCCGATACTAGAAAAGAAAAAATTAACAAAAAAAAACCGAATGGATATTTTGAAGTAACAAAAACTCATTTGGTTCGGATAACTAGGATCAGACAGTTAGCTTCCCTTTTCTCCTTATATATAATAATCTTCTTGAGTTTCGCTTACTCTGATCTTAATTGATGGTCTTTAAAATTATCGGACTCTAGCTTCTCCTAGCTTGCGGCGTACGTCTCATCTTCCTCTGTGGCTGCCATATTTAGATCTGGAAGGAAGAAGGGAACTTTTTCTTCATTTTTGATCGGTAAACGATTTCTTCTACGTGACTCTTCAGTCTTGACTCGATCTGAGTATGCGAGCTACAAAATATTCTGATTCAGGTTTCAAGATATGAGGAAAACACAATTAAAAGTATTATTAAGAAGAAGAAAAAAGTCACCTCAATTCTCTTTAAGCTTTGATTCTTAGCACTTCGTTCACATTGCACATTTGCAACCTTCTGATCTAGAAAAACTGGAATTTCATCTACTATCATACATATAGCTTAAAATATTTTAATAAATTTATTAAGAAGTGTGACTCTTCGCATATAAAGACAGTAGATTCCCAATAGTATTTATCTCCTTTAATAGTATCAATGACAGTTCCTTATTATTATTTTTATGAATTTCGTTTCATTTAAGTTTTCGTGTAACTTACCCATGATCAATGCTTACATATTTACATGATTAGTAAATAATGATTCATAAAAAGTGAATTTATAATATAATTAGAGTCAAGGCATGTGATGATCAATCTTGAGGAGAAGCTAATGTATAGAGAGATTGATCAAATAATAAAAGAGGCTGATTTGGATTTGTCAAGATGATGATGAACAATCCCTAAAACCTAAATTAAATCATCATATTACTCGTCATTGTATTATCCTTTCTTTTCCTCTCTAGTTTATCATACTTTAGTTTTCAAATTAAATTAATTTAAAGTTTTTATACTCAATAATCCAATGTCTTGTAAACTCTTCTTAGTAAGTGTCTTGTGTCTATTGTGTTTCTTTTTTAAAAAAGTTTTTTTTTTTTTTTTTTT
>CM071721.1:3991984-4002322 GCA_036630335.1 Physaria fendleri | reverse complement strand
ATCGACCCGTGCGGTTTCTGGAGAACCGCGAACCTAGCAGAAGTGTACAATCTTGATTGAACTGGAGTTTTCGGATCATTAGAAGGCTCCTGAGATGGAGACTCATCATCATCATCATCGTTTAGCCTTTTAGACATGATATTAGCTTGCTTTCTAGCTCTCTTACGTGCTTCATTAACTTTGAAAGCTGGCCGTCTCTTTCTTGATTTTCTTGCATCTGCCGTTTCTGAAGCTTGAAAGGAGAAGTTTTGTTGAGAGTCTGTAGATTGTTGGGGTGAGACTATAATCCCAGATTTTAAGATTGTCTCTCTTGGTCCCAAATTTGGAGAATGCACTTTCTTGCCCGAGTTTAGAAGGAAATCTCCAGGTTGTAAGTCTACCCTTTCCAGTCTATCTCCGAAAGCTAAGGATCGTTCCTTGTCCTGTAATTTGCTGATCTGAGCAGAATCCTCGTCCATAGAATGGGATACCTCTTTAACTTGCCAGATTTGAGAGGGCTTGCGATTTGTGCCAACTCTGTCAAAAACAGAGCCATTCGACCCTCCTCTGTTTTTATCCTGCCCTGTATTCCTTCCTCCTCTGTTTTTATCCTGCCCTGTATTCCTTCCTTGTGTCTGCTTACTCGGTCTGCCACGACCTCTTCCAGTTCCCTTGTAAGTGCTTTGGTGTGTTAGCTCTTCTCTGGGTGGAGCTGTTTGTCTCAAAGTTGCTTTCTCACGGACAGGGGGTTGTTGACTGGTTTCTAGTGATTTTTTCCGGTCTAAGCATCGGTAGAGGTCATGTGTGAGCCGTTTACAGTAGTGGCAGATTTTCAGCAGCTTCTCGTATGCAAATTCCACTTCAATTGGTTCCGCTTTTGGAAACTTGAAGGGCAATTTAAATACTAATGGCTCCGAGACTGGCAGCAGTATTCTTGCTCGGACATGTTCGAGGGAATCGGAATTTTTAGCGTGTAATACAATTCCATCTTCGCTCTCGTCCACTTTCCCTATGCGATTGCCTATTTGTATGACCACCTTGCGTTTTATGTGTTGAAGTGGGATCCCTTTGATTTGTACCCAGAGCCAAACATAATTTAAATGGTCTGGCGTAGGGTCCAAACATAATTTAAATGGTCTGGCGTAGGGTTAGGCGACCATCTTTCTCCTGTAACCAACCATCCATTCATATACCATGGGCTTTTTTGGAGACTAGGTTCGAGAAGGTCTACATTGTTAAATGTAAATTGAACCCTATCCTTTGCAATTGATCTTCCGCTCATCTGCCCTTCCAAGTCCAGTATTCGTGGTAGATCTGTGATTAATTCCTTGGGTGTGATACTGTTGATGTTCAGAATCCTTACGACCATACTGTTTGTATGTGTTTGTATAAGTTCCTCATCATCTGAATCCTCAATGGGGAAAGCCTCTTCCAGATTGACTTTCTCCGCTTCTGTGATCTGCCTAATGACTTCTTCGTCTCTGGATCTATTCGAACGAGCCATCAATATGTTCCCTTCGTCGATATTACTGTTACTCAATGTTGTCTCACTGTGAAGAAATGGTGAAACTACCAAATAACAATAATATCAATTGTTGAATCCTATAATAAAGTTCCAAAGGCCTTTGATGAAGCTTATGTAGTGTCTTGTCGATAAAGAGATGGAGTTTCGGGATTTGTAAAAAGTAGGAGAATCGAAAAGGAAAAGGTGGAAAAAAAAGGTGGAAAAAAGAGAAGGAGAAGATTTCTATTTTGGTGGAGAGGAAGATTTCTATTTTGGTGGGGGAACAAGAAGTGAATTGAATCAGAAATCTAGGAAAAAGGGAAGGAAACGACAAGAACCCTACCTAATCGCCCTGTCTCCATGACGGCGGCCTCTACTTTTTTAAAAAAAGTTTAGCGCCCTGTCTCCATGACGGCGGCCTCTACTTTTTTAAAAAAAGTTTAGAATATGTTATTATTATTTTTTTTTTTGTTAATTATTAGAATATGTTATTTGTAAGAAAAATATAATAGAATTGAAATTAAGATTATTTTCATCAATGTGTGGGTTCTAATTGGCAAGATGAGCTTTCCATTTTTAGTAAGTTATGTTTTGTTCAGTTCTAAGCGTTACACATAATTTACCGTACAAACACCATATTTATTTTACTTTAAAAGCATTCAAGTTTCTCCGAAAAAAAAAAAAACACTTTTTCATATATCCAAAAATTCAAAGCCCACTTCATAATTTTACAATTTATTCTTAATCTCAATTCTTTAAAAAAAATGAAAAAGCATACGAGAAGACTTGAGTGTTTTAATCTCAATTCTTTAAAAAAAATGAAAAAGCATACGAGAAGACTTGAGTGTTTATAATGTACAAGATGTACATAATTTCAAGAGATGTCAAAATCTCATTGAAAAATGAACGCATGTTTGCAATGTCATTGTAGGAAGAACTGTTTCTACCCAGGGTCGGTCCAACTAAAACAGGGGCTCTAAACGAAAATTTTTTTTAAAAAATAGATACAACAATTTGTAATTAGCAAGAATTGAATTTGGGTTTATTGGTTACAAAGAAAAACCTCACTACTAGACTAATAACAATTTTGATGTTAGGGCCCAAATTTTATATATGATGGTTAAATTTTCTTCAATTTGGGGATAAAACTCGTTTACTTATAACAAACCTATGGAACCACCTACATATTTTACCCCTCAATACACATCTTTTAAGATTTAATTTGAATATAACGGATTTATTGATATTTTTGAAGAGTTGCATACATCATTCTCGTTCTCAAAATATTTTTATGATCCAAATGTGATTTCACAAAATTTGAACAAAATATCTATGTCTTTTTGTTGTGCAGTCGGTTTCCCATGATGATAAGCAAACCATATATCTTTGGTTTGATGCTTTACTGGGGTAAGCTTATTTTCTCCTTTCTTCAAGAACATGGTTGCTGCTTAATTCTTTGTTATGTCTCCACACATCAATATAACACTATAAATTATATCTGTTATTAACATATGGGTTATTCTTTCAAATAAAGAAATGTTTCCCTTAGTTTACAAGGTATTTTTAAGTACAAGTTTATTTTATCAAATTGCCAGATAAAACTTTGATGCCAAGTTTTTCGTCTTTTGTTACAGTTATATTCAACTTAACGGAGGACAATGAGCAACAAAATCTAGAAATTGATGTTTCATTAGGATGGTCTGCTTCAATGCACTTGATCGGGAAGGTATAGCTTAGACTCATTATCGACTCTTGTGATATTTGTATGATTCACCTTCAATATGTGTCTCTAACATGGATCTGCTGGAAACAATAACAATTACTTATGATTTTTTTTTTTGTCCTGTTGTAGTTTGGATATGCAGCAACAAGCGCAGCAGCAGCAACAACAAGCGTAGCAGCACAACAAGTGCAACAACAACAAGGGCCTCCTCCGCCGCTACACCAGCAACCTCCGCCTTGGGAGAAATACGAAGATGACATTCTTGGCAGTATCAGAAGGATACACAATGCAAGGCTGTATAGTATAATAGGTTTTTACATCCTTCAGTTGGGAATTCCCCAATTGGGTCAAGGAGGAGTTCTTGAGGGAAGAACTCCTCAATAATGCAAAAATAGATTGTTGTATTTGAAGAATACCGTTCTGCAAAATAAGGATCAAGCCCCTTGGTTGCAAGAAGAGGATTCAATGCTGATGAATATTATATACACATTGGACGATTGTATGATATAATAGGTATGTATGATTAAACCACATTGGACGATTGTATGATATAATAGGTATGTATGATTAAACTTCTTTTTAACTCATATTCTTTACTTAACTCATCTGTTCTTTTTTCAGCTTTATATATCGTTCAATTGAATGGCTACCCATTGGGAGAATGAGTTCTTCAAAGAAGAACTCCTCAACAATGTCGACGCAGACTTATCTTTCTAGATAATCTCGATAGAGAGGTGGTGGATCATCCTATGACTGGACAGCCTTGGAGTATTGACGAAGATGAATTGCTTTTTGTAGCTAAAGATAGGTTCAACCATACTTCACAAAATCTTATGACCCTACTCAGAAGGTGAGATTTGTTGAGGAGTTCTTTGTCCAGATTTGTATAGGTTGCTTTGTATTGAAGTCATATTATTTGTAGATTTGTATAGGTTGTTTTGTATAGGGTGCTTTGTATTGAAGTCGTATTATTTGTATAGATTTGTATAGGTTGCTTTGTATAGGTTGCTTTGTATTAAAGTCGTATTATTTGTATAGATTTGTATAGGTTGCTTTGTATAAGTTGATTTGTATAGGTTGCTTTGTATTGAAGCCGTATTATTATTTTTATTCCAGATCGGATCGATCTATTTGACAAAGATACATATCCGATGCATGAAGACAAATGAGGCAACGATTTTATCAATAATGCCGAGATAATTGGCAGGGGAGATCCAATGAATAGAGACCCTGGGGAGATAATTGGCAGGGGAGATCCAATGAATAGAGACCCTGGGAATAATGAATAGAGGAACATGAGGATCTCTAAATCCTGAAACAAGCAAGTGTTTTTCATAATCTCTGTTCTCTTCTAATCCAAAAATCTTTACAAAAATTGTCCCCATATCCAAAATCCGCATATCCAGCAGTAAGTATTAAAATACCAAAAAAAAAACGAACAATTTTCTAAAATCTCGAGACCGGGGATATTACGGTAGGAAATGGTTGCGTAAGGGATCACTTAAAGGGCTTTCATAAGCTGAGTAAGCACATTAACTTTTATCCAAAATCCGCATATCCAGCAGTAAGTATTAAAATACCAAAAAAAAAACGAACAATTTTCTAAAATCTCGAGACCGGGGATATTACGGTAGGAAATGGTTGCGTAAGGGATCACTTAAAGGGCTTTCATAAGCTGAGTAAGCACATTAACTTTTAATTGATCTTTTTTTTTTGTCAACAGAAAAATCTTTGAATTAAACCAGCCTGGTCATCCAGGTTGAGGGTGTAGAGTTTACATAACGAGCGGTAGCTGAAAACATACGAGCTCCATGAGTTAGAGAATCCGCTTCTGAATTTAAAGAGCGTGGTATATAAGAAATTGAAAAATCAGTAATAATCCGCTTCTGAATTTAAAGAGCGTGGTATATAAGAAATTGAAAAATCAGTAATAATGCCTCTTAAACGTTCTACTTCGTGGAGATAAAGCGAGAAAGTAGGCCAATCCTTTGGAGTTGACACCATCTTCACAACCTCCATACCATCCGTGTAGAACAAAAAAAAAAAAAAACATTGAATTGATGTAGTATTAGTCCCAATAACGGACAATTACCATTTTATTAACGGATTCTTATAAATGACATTATAGGACTTGCACAGTAATTATAGCATTAATTATAGGAAACCTCATTGATCCTTTAGGGTTACTGCCAGAAAAAAAAAATCATTCATGTAAAATGATCTCACTTACGATTTACGAAGTATTAATATTATGTACTCCCGCATAAAATATTTCGTGATGTTTCTTATTTCCTTCAAATTAAATTCACTCTAATTAATATTACAATTTATGGTTTGCCAATAAAAATGAATGAAAATAAACAAAAAAGTAATCTAAAAACAGATATATTAGATTCAATTGAAAACTCCACAATCACGACGGATATTACCATTTTTACCAGTTTTAACACCAACACGACCAAGCTTAATCATGGAGTCAACAAAAGCTTTATTAAACAACTTTCCATTACTAGCCCATAAGTCAACGGTCCTCTTTGACCGACGATCAGTAAATAAAACTTGATCAGACGTGAACAATCCTTTCCCTTGCTGCAAGTTTTTGTAGTAAACATTATCGAATTTTTTTGGTGTTGTGGGATCCATGTTTATAGCCACACTTGGATCTATGTTCCGAGGACACGACGCTTTTAGCTCTGTCACGTAATCTTTGTTAACTGTGGGATCCACGTTTACTGTCTTGTTGAAACTGTAGATCCTATTGAACACTTTTGTGCAATGCGCAAATCCTAATGTGTGTGCCCCTGCTTTTTCAAGAATCGAACCCACAAATTTCAATCAGTAACAGACCATTTTAATCCACAATCCCAAGTTTGGTCCGAATAATACTATCTTGATGTGGAAGTAGTTCAATTCTTACCGGATAGAGCGATCATGTCGTTAAGGCTAAGGCCATTTTTCGCGAAAAGAGAAGTAAGTTGGTTGAGATTATGAGTCGGCTGAGGCAGCTTGCCTCCGACGCTAGCCGCCGTTGACGATAATCCATCAAGTCTTCCTAATTCAACTTCGTATTTTGGTCCACCCGCCTATAAATAATAATCCATCAAGTCTTCCTAATTCAACTTCGTATTTTGGTCCACCCGCCTATAAATATCGAATTGAATTTAATAAATTACAATAATGTTTAATTTAATAAAATATGATATTAATATAAATAAGAGTTAATTACTAACAAGATTAACGACGTCACGAGTGGCCATGGTGAGAATATCAGCGCAAGAAACTTTGTTACGACAATTTGGGACAGCATCGAGAGCTTCTTTAGCTTTAACGACGGTGTCGAATCCATCTCCGGCTAACGATAAATTATCTTCGTGATCCTTCTCCGCTTTATTATTATTAGTCGATGCTATCATCACTGATGCATCACAACCCTGTGATACATATATTAATCAGTTAATTCATTAATTAAACATTACAAAAGAAGTATTATTTTAAAAAATGTTTTACATTGACGAAACAATCATGGAAATATAGGCGGAGAGTGGCGGGAATGGTGGTGAAGTTTGTTGAACTTTTTGTTGAACGGCTTTTCTGACGATTTGTTCGACGTTGGGACAACTTCCGGCGTAGAAGTTGCGGCGGAGTTTAGCGGAGCCGAGGTTGAGGGTAAGAAAGAGACAGAGAAGAAGTAATAATAGATTGGTTTTGCTGACCATAACCATTTTTATTTTTTTGTGTATTTACGTGAAATGGAGTTAGAGATCTTATATATATATATGCTTTTGTGGAGTGCGCACAAGTAGCGCAGGCCAGCTTGCATTCATTTCACTTAAAAGAAAAAGACTAAAAAGTAGCGCAGGCCAGCTTGCATTCATTTCACTTAAAAGAAAAAGACTAAATACTTTTCTGATAAGTATTTTAAAAATTAAATAATTTAATACCTTTTGCAATACAATTATGAGATTATTTTTGGGTTATTTTTTGAAAATATCACTTTTTTTTAAGTGTCTGTGAGGAATACCACTTTGAGGTTTTCGAGACATTGACCGCATTAAAAAGACCATTTTGTCCTTGGGTCAACGATTACCTCTTGGTAAATGCTCTGTTTACCATGTTTTTTTGTCATGTTTTTGGTAAATTGGTTTTCGGTCAACGATTTCAGGGGACTTTTTGGTAAATGCATTTCACTAAACGACAAAAAGTGATATACGTCAGATACACCCGAATCAATGGTGGTATTTCTCAAAAGTTTTGAGGAGAGAAGTGCTATTTCTCATAATTTATTCATTATTTTTTATTCTGTACTTTGTGAGAGCTTGCCTTATCTTGTTCATTTCCGTTGTCTGACTTATGGAAAAGACCACAACAAAAACGCGGTTGGACGAGGACAAATAATGACAGTTTATCTAATTGATTCTACGATTATTCTTTGTATTAAAATATATTTTTTGAATAAATTGATCAATTATTGTTTTCTTGTAAATATCACATTGTTTTTTGTGTGAATGTTAAGTGATATCAGAAGGATGACCTAAATGAGGGAATGGAAAATGGTAGGGATTGAGAGAGATATGAGTTGTGAGAACGATGCTTCACTTGTCATTTCGGATAATAATTATCGCCACCTTAAATCCTTTTTTTATGATTTCTCTAACTACTACTCTTTTACTTTTCCCGTTCATATATTAGTTGATAATTCTAATTACATACGATAACCTTAATTCTAACAAATTATCCTCTGAAGTGATAGAACCGCATTAAATTCATTTAACCTCATGTTTATTACCAACCATACAATGTTTTTACAAAATTCCCATTTATGACAAATATATTTCGTTATGAAACACTGATTAACATTAGATCTTTGTATCAACAATTTAAATACGTAATTTGTGTATTAAATAAGGGTCGACTTTGTATTTCTCCTTATAGTATACGGCTAACAACTATTTCCTCCAAACTTTCAACCTCTTCGATTTAATATCCAAACAAAATTTATACCCATTTTAATACTTAAACTTATTTAATCACTTTAATTTTTTCCCTGTTATTTATTATATAATTTTAAACGTTGTTTTAAGCCAAATTCTAACCCATAAAAAATCTAAAACTTGTCTCGGTTAATTCAAGAGGTAATCGGATTAGATTTTTTTTTTTGGTGTCAGAATTCGGCTTTAAATAGCCGATTTTAAATCGATTTAAACGCTATTTTAAGCTACATTATGACCCGAAAAAATCTAAAACTTTGAATACTGTTATCCTTTGAATTAAATAGATACCAAGAAAGTTTTAAATTTTTTACGTGATAGCATCTGGCTTAAAACAACGTTTAAATCGATTTTGAAAATATACAATAAATTCAGGGGGAAATCGAAGGGGTTTAAAAAGTAAAATGGGCAAAATTTTTGTCTAGATATTGAATTGAAGAGTTCGAAAGTTCGGAGAAAAATAGTTGTTAAAGTTTTTCTAATCTATGGTTTTGACGAATAATGTGTTGATATAGATATATTAGTTAACGTTTTAAACGAAAGAAAAGCATAAGTTGACGAGAGAATAGTTATTCTACAAAAGAGTCGTTCAAAAAAGGGATACTACCTGCATATGAGTGCAAGTAAAAGCCATCACGCTTCTTCCTCTTATTTGTCATTTGTTTATATATATTTGTCCTTTTTAAAATTTCTATGTCACCAATCTAATCGATGGGACAATGGAAAAAACATTTTAACTGTATGACAACTATGTGAATAAGATGATACTAAGCAATATATAAGAGTCTATATCAATTTATTTAGTAAGTTTGACAAAAAAAAAAAAAATCAATTATTTAGTATTTTTGAGATGGAAATTTATATATTTTAATATAGTATCAGAATTAAAATTTTATACTATTTTGCATATCCAGAAATTGATTAGGTCCAAAATATACTTCAAACGATCTGATTCAAATCAAACTGACAATTTAGATTAAATTTGACCAATTCAATTTCATCTCAAAATTTTCGAGATTAATAGTTAACCAAGTTATCATTTTAAGAAACAGTATGAAAAGGATTTCACATATAATTATTATAAGCCAATCTATTTAGTGCCATTTGATTAAAATCTCATATACCTCAGTAACTTACCTACTTTCAACCCGAGAAATCTTCGTAATTCTCTTTTTTTTTTTGCACGAATGTTAATTTTATTCAACAAAAAAAAATTGAAGAGAAAGTTTTTACATTTTGAAACTGAATTTTTTTTTTTGCTTTGATAATATGCCTAAATAGAAGAAAACATAGAAAACAAAAGCTCGCTGTCACCTATAGAAAAGGATCCATGTCTAAAAGACCAATCCCCCATGCGCCCAGACGAACCCTCGTTATCTAAGAGAGGAGGGAGAAAGAAGAAAAGCGTGTGCGCTGAAAGCTAAGCCCGGCTAGAGAACCATACTTGGAGTCCATCATGATAGCGATAGTCTTGAGAATTCTTGATCGCGCTGAGGTTGTTTCGAATGGTCTTGTCAATTATTCTTGCTAAAATTCTTGAAGAGATTGATTTTTTTGGTTTCTACCATTTCTTTCCCGCCAAATGTGGTATATCGCCGCTTGAACCGCCAAATGTGGTATATCGCCGCTTGAAGAGTGTATCTGAGGAGGAAATATTTAGTGGCCGAATGCTTTTGAGTGAGAATAGCCGAGGTAAGCATGTCCCATGTGGACGTGTGTGTGTGACCAAGGAGGGTGCCGATGAGGTTGTGCCAAATGTGTTGAGAGTATGAACAAGTAAAGCAAAGGTGATTCCTTGATTCTTCACTTTGTTGGCAAAGAGGACAGCTTGAATTTATCCTAGGATTCCATTGTTTTTGTCGATCTCCTGTTGAGAGTCTATCCTGAAACACAAACCAAGAACAAAAAACAAATTTTGGTGTGGCATGTGTGAACCAAATTAGTTTATGCCACACCTTAGTCGGTCTTTGTTTTCGAATATGGTACCAAGTGAATTTGGATGAGAAATGGTCTTTATACTTGTTACTTGAATTGCGCCATAGAATTCTGTCTGATTCGTTGTGAAGTACTAGGTTTTGAATGTTAAACTCTACCTGACGCATCAACTCATTTCTGTAATCTCTCGTAAAATTAAGTTGGGAGAA
>CM071721.1:3979588-3990669 GCA_036630335.1 Physaria fendleri | reverse complement strand
TGTATTGGGAGACCAAGAAGAAGACGAGCAGCTTCAAAAGACTGTTCTCGAGAGTTTAAAAGAGAATAACAAAAGAAAACACTATGAAGAGGATGAACAGCTTGCTCTGGTTGTTCAAGAGAGCCTACACATGGCAAAAGATGAGCAGATAGCAAATGGTCTTCAATTTGAGGAAAGAGAAAAGGAGATCAAGAATGAAACTGTATTGGGAGACCAAGAAGAAGACGAGCAGCTTCAAAAGACTGTTCTCGAGAGGTATTGGGAGACCAAGAAGAAGACGAGCAGCTTCAAAAGACTGTTCTCGAGAGTTTAAAAGAGAACAACAAAAGAAAACACTGTGAAGAGGATGAACAGCTTGCTCTGGTTGTTCAAGAGAGTCTGAACATGGTAAAGGATGAGCAGATAGCAAAAGGTCTTCAATATCAGTTAGAAAAGGATGAGCAGATAGCAAGAGGTTTTCAATATGAGGAAAGAGAAAGGGAGATCAATAATGAAACTGCATTTCAGCTTTGTAATCCTGTTCTCGAGAGTTTACATGAGAACAACAAAATAAAACAGTGTGAAGAGCAAGTGGAGAAGGATGAACAGCTTGCTCTAGTTGTTCAAGAGAGTCTGAACATGGCAAAGTATCCTACTCAAATTGAAGAAACTAAAAGCATCTCTCCTAGACCTCCATCAGATGTAGCTAAGCAGCTTACTAAAGCTAGTTTAAAGGAGAAAGGCAAAAGAAAGCAACTTGAAGATGATCTAGTGGAGAATGATAAACAGAATGCTCTGATGATTCAGGAGAGTCTAAACACGGTAAAGTCTCCTCCTCGACATGACAACAAGGAGCGCGTTATTTGGCTCCTAGTAGGTGCTATATCTGCAAAGGGAAGGTATATGCGAGTATTGATTACCTGTTTGGTACTTTTTCATTGTGAGACTTGAATATAAATGTACTTAAATATATACTTTCAGATTAAAAACTATGGTAAACATCCATACTGGAAGAAGTTATACTGCCTTGCTCATGAAACTGATGGAACTCCCAAGTGTTGTAGCTGCGAAAGGTTAGAGGTGAGTTTAGCTTTCAAAAAACAAAACACAGAAAAGGGGAGTGAGATAAAGACTCAACCACCATAGACTGGTTTGAGTTCTTATGAGCTCGACTAATTTTCTTTGCAGCCTAAGGGAATGGACTATGTAATGCTTGATGATGGTCGACGACTATGCCTAGAATGTATGGATTCTGCGGTTATGGATTCTCATGAATGCCAGCTTTTGCACTTTGAAATGCGGGAGTTCTTCGAAGGCTTAAACATGAAGATTGACAAAGAATTTCCTTTTCTTTTGGTGGAGAAACAAGCGCTGAATAAAGCTGGGAAGGAAGAGAAAGTATGTTTCTTATTTGAAACCTCCCTCTCTTTCCAGTTATATGTGATGTAAATTTCAAAACGAGCAGGACTATGAGTATGAGGGGCTAATCAGAGGTATCTGCTTGTCTGAAGAGCAAAATGTGGATAGTGTAAGAACTGGTTTGAGTTCTTATGAGCTCGACTAATTTTCTTTGCAGCCTAAGGGAATGGACTATGTAATGCTTGATGATGGTCGACGACTATGCCTAGAATGTATGGATTCTGCGGTTATGGATTCTCATGAATGCCAGCTTTTGCACTTTGAAATGCGGGAGTTCTTCGAAGGCTTAAACATGAAGATTGACAAAGAATTTCCTTTTCTTTTGGTGGAGAAACAAGCGCTGAATAAAGCTGGGAAGGAAGAGAAAGTATGTTTCTTATTTGAAACCTCCCTCTCTTTCCAGTTATATGTGATGTAAATTTCAAAACGAGCAGGACTATGAGTATGAGGGGCTAATCAGAGGTATCTGCTTGTCTGAAGAGCAAAATGTGGATAGTGTAAGAATTTCTATATTGGATAAGGCTTACTTAAAGACTAGAAAGTAAACTGGAATTAAACTAACATTGGTGTGATCCATACTTTCTATATTGGATAAGGCTTACTTAAAGACTAGAAAGTAAACTGGAATTAAACTAACATTGGTGTGATCCATACATATGCAGGTTTCACAGAGGCCAACCATGGGGCCGGACAAGAAGCTAAGAGGTATGAAAACAGAACCTCAGAGGGTTGTTCGTAAGTGCGAGGTCACAGCCATTCTAATCCTATATGGGCTTCCTAGGTACTTTATACATCTCTTCCTCCTCATAGCCCTTCCTCAGTACAATATGCTAAAAGAAAAAATCAATGTATAAACGCAGGTTACTAACTGGATATATCTTGGCTCACGAGATGATTGTATAAACGCAGGTTACTAACTGGATATATCTTGGCTCACGAGATGATGCATGCTTATTTAAGACTGTGGTTAGAATCTCAGACCTACACAACTGTTGATGCAGCTTCATCATCAGCTTCTTCTTCTTCTTCTTCTGGTAATGCGTCGAAGAAAGGAGAGTGCTCTGATTTCGAGAAGGAGCTCGTGGGGTTTTTCAAGGATCAGATAGAGAATGATGATACACCACTGTATGGTAAAGGGTTCAAGGAAGTATACGAGATGAAGAAGAAGACAAAGTTCAACAGCCTCGAGGAAACAATCAAAGAGATTCTTCGCAGGAGTAGAAGGTTATGAAATCAACAGAAGACAAAGTTCAACAGCCTCGAGGAAACAATCAAAGAGATTCTTCGCAGGAGTAGAAGGTTATGAAATCAACCATTTATACACACATAGATAGATAGATAGATAGATAGACGCATGTTTTACAAGCCTTGTTCATGTTTTTTTTTAATTGTCAGGAGCCTTGTTCATGTTTACCATTTTCTTTGTTTTGGATGTGTCACTAAGGGAAAAATGGCATGTACTATCTTTTTGCCCCAAGCATTGTCATTCAATGAACTTCACTCGGTTATTGCCCCTTTTTGCCCCAAGCATTGTCATTCAATGAACTTCACTCGGTTATTGCCAGAAAAATTGAACTCATCTTTCGATGAAAAAGATCCACCTTAATTTTTAGTGACCCTGAAAAGGAAAAAGCTAATATAAGAAGATAACAAATTTATCTAATTTGGATCAATATTCTTTTTATTTTATTTTTAAGACTTTTATTTNNNNTAATATATCATATAAATTTGAAATTTTTGATTTCGATATCAATATTAAAATATTAATAATTTTTTTTATTAGATTTCTTTAAAAATATAAATCAAGAAATATCAAAACAAATAATATATATATATATTGAAATAGAGTTTTTATAGTTGATGAAATTGTGTTATTTATAAGTTAATTAACAGAACTAGTGGGATGTACAATATACAAAATGTAAATATCTAGCTATATATTAAATTTTTGGGTACCATTAGTAACATTTGTACTCTAGTATTAATGATATTTTTTCTACCATTAGTAACATTCCCAGTCTAGTACTAATGANNAAACGAAGACCAGAACGTTGTGGGACCAGCCACTTCCTAACAACTAATCATTTTCTAATTATACAATTAGCGACGACTTCAAATTTTTTATTACAACTTGAAACTGTCTTATGTCTTCTTCTTCTTACAAAATTCCATAAACACATTCACATGAATAAGTAGTTCTTATACACAAAATTTATTGCGAGCTCGCCATAACTAAAACCTTGGTGAGGATAAGGATCAAGAAGTGAATTCAGCGAAGATCGAATTATTCTTCCCCATAACAAAACGTCAATCGTATTCACACCATTGAAATTCTAACCGAAGAAGACGATTCGATAAAACTTTTCGGCGAGGAGACCTGTTTGATTTTGCCTTTTCTTTAATTCTTTTTTTCATTTTTTTTTTTGAAAAAAGGAAAAAAACACGTGGCATAGCTATCTAGCGAGAATGAACTCTGCTATTATAGTAATAGATTCCCAGTCTAGTACTAATGATATATTTTTTTTTTCAAACCAATCAATATAGATTCAATCCTTTCGAACATAAAACTTTTTTTTTTCCTCAAACACCAATTGTAATAATTCATAGTAAACAAATAAAAATGAAACGAAGACCAGAACGTTGTGGGACCAGCCACTTCCTAACAACTAATCATTTTCTAATTATACAATAGCGACGACTTCAAATTTTTTATTACAACTTGAAACCGTCTTATGTCTTCTTCTTCTTACAAAATTCCATAAACACATTCACATGAATAAGTAGTTCTTATACAAAAAAGAAAAAAAATGGGATTCCGTGGGAAGTTCTTCTTCCCAATTCTCATGCTTCTATCACTATTTCTAATAATCAGATACAACTACATAATCTATGATGATCCTCCTCTCCGACAAGAACTCCCTGGTCGTAGATCATCTTCTTCTAACGATGACATCTCACATACCATCAAGACTCGATCAAAGAAGACAAAAAGACTCTTTCACACTGCCGTGACTGCCACGGATTCCGTGTACAGCACATGGCAGTGTCGGATCATGTACTATTGGTACAATAGGTTTAGGGATGAACCCGGATCAGATATGGGCGGGTTTACCCGGATCTTGCATTCGGGTCGACCCGAGGTTTAGGGATGAACCCGGATCAGATATGGGCGGGTTTACCCGGATCTTGCATTCGGGTCGACCCGATGGGCTTATGGATGAGATCCCTACCTTTATTGCTGACCCTCTTCCCTCTGGTGTTGATCAGGTTCCATTATTTTATATATCTTCCTTTACATATACTCGGGGGTCGGTGTTGATCAGGTTCCATTATTTTATATATCTTCCTTTACATATACTCGGGGGTCCCGACATGTATTAAACCGCAATCTAACACGAAAAATATGCTATATCTTTGTATAATTTTTTGAATAGTAGACCGCAATCGGGTGTTTGCTCTGCTTGTGTTCGGGCCCGGGCCTGATATAGTATATAGTTCAAAACTAGTATTGTTTACTAGCTATAGATTTCAGAATGATCATGTTACTTTTTCAGATTTAGATGTTTATAGTAAAATAAAATAAACAAAACCAATCTCTAATCTATATGATAATATATTTAATTTATAAAACTAAATAATGTTTTTTTTGGAATGTTCATGATGTAAATAAACAAACATATGATAATGAGTTGTATATGATGCATGTGCAGGGATATGTAGTTCTAAATAGACGGTTTAGGGATGAACCCGGATCAGATATGGGCGGGTTTACCCGGATCTTGCATTCGGGTCGACCCGACCGGCTTATGGATGAGATCCCTACCTTTATTGCTGACCCTCTTCCCTCTGGTGTTGATCAGGTTCCATTACTTTATATATCTTCCTTTACATATACTGACGAGGTCCTGACCATAAAACCGCAATCTAACACGAAAATAGGCTATATCTTGGTATAATTTTTTGAATAGTAGACTGTAATCGAGTACTTGCTCTGCTTGTGTTCCGGGCCAGGCCTGATATAATATATAATTCAAAACAATTGTTTACTAGCTATAGATTTCAGAATGATCATGATGTTACTTTTGCAGATTTAGATGTTTATAGCTAAATAAGATATAAATAAAACTAATCTCTAATCTATATGATAATATATTTAATTTATCAAACTAAATAATTTTCTTTTGTAATGTTAACGATGTAAATAAACAAACATATGATTATGAGTTATATATGATGCATGTGCAGGGATATGTAGTTCTAAATAGACCTTGGGCATTTGTGCAATGGCTTCAACAAGCACATATAGAAGAAGAGTAAGTATCAATATGTTACCATAAATACTCCTTTTGATCCCTATGTTAAAAGACATTGATCCCATAGTTTCTTGATTTCTAAACCTCTTATGATGTTTATCTATTTTTGTGATCATCATTTCAGTTACATTCTCATGGCGGAACCTGATCATATCATTGTTAAACCAATACCAAACCTAGATAAAGGCAATCTCGCAGCTGCATTTCCCTTTTTCTACATTGAACCGAAGAAATATGAATCGGTTCTCCGTAAATTCTTCCCAATAAAGAATGGACCGATAACAAGGATCAATCCCATCGGGAATTCTCCTGTTATCGTCTCCAAGGTATAGTCGTATACTAGTAAAAATATATCATATAAACAGAGCTGTGCCTGAGTATTATAGGGCTACAAGTCGTAGGGAAAAAAATGCCCGACTTTTACATTTATAAAAAAAATGTCATACACTATCACTAGTCTATACTCTTCACCACTGCACTGAAGATGATTTTGTTAAACACGGCCGAAATGGTATTTAATCTATTGCCGCCGCAAGCATGGGCTTGGCCTGCTTGTGGTTATGCACGGCCCTGCATATAAATACTAAGTTTTCGTGATTATAGTTTCGGAGGATAATAGGCTTGGCCTGCTTGTGGTTATGCACGGCCCTGCATATAAATACTAAGTTTTCGTGATTATAGTTTCGGAGGATATTGCATTTACGGTTCCAATTTTCTTGGTTTGGTAGAATGCATTGGCGAAAATTGCTCCAACATGGATGAATGTTTCATTGGCAATGAAGAATGATCCAGAAACAGATAAAGCTTTTGGTTGGGTTCTTGAAATGTAAATATATCTATAGCTAATTTAATGTGACACATCTAATTCTTGATTTTATAACTATTTTTATTAATTGAGTATATGTTCCAATCTATATTATAGGTATGCATATGCTGTTTCTTCAGCTCTACATGGTGTGAGCAACATTCTATACAAAGACTTCATGATTCAGGTTTTGATCAATTCATATTTACAACAAGTATCAAAACTTTGGAACATACCAAGTGATCATGTTTTGTCTTATTGGTGTATAGCCTCCTTGGGACCCTGAAACAAAGAAGACGTTCATAATACATTACACTTATGGCTGCGATTTCGATATGAAGGTATACCTTACCTAAATCCTGAAACAACTAGCATTCAAAAAACACTTAATGAAGATGTTATATAAGGTTTGTTGTATAATTTTACAGGGAAATATGATGATTGGGAAATTTGGAGAATGGCGGTTCGATAAACGAAGTTATGGGAATAAACCGCCCCCTAGAAATCTGACATTGCCTCCCCTAGGTGCTCCCGAGAGCGTGGTATATCATACAAATCTTCCCGGCAAAATATTAAGCTTAATTGTTTAGTTTTGGTTTATAGAGCGTGGTATATCATACAAATCTTCCCGGCAAAATATTAAGCTTAATTGTTTAGTTTTGGTTTATCTTTGCATGATCATTAAGTCGGCATAAATAAACACAATGCAGGTTACATTGGTGACAATGTTGAACGAAGCAACGGCCAACATTCCCAACTGGGAATCTTAAAAACACATTGGTAACTACATTTAACTCTGTTTAGGGCCGACTCTGAGTATAAGCAAATGCCGGTCCCGAGCAACAAGCAAAAGAAAGCATATGCCTATGTCTCTTTTCTTACTAAAATTTTTTAATAGAAAATGGCCTTAGTGTATTTTTAAAAGTAAAACAAATAGTAAATTTTTTCTCAGTTGATTATGACTATAAATCTCAGGGTGCTTGTGACTNAAAACTTAACTGTAGACTAATCAAGCATCAACTCTAAGTTAAAAGAAAAACAGAACAAATCTATCTAAAGGCTAAGAAGACTTTTTTTCCAAAAAAAGGCTAAGAAGACTTTATGAATATTTAGTAAAAATTCTGATATTCGCTTGGATATTTAGAAATTATCCAAACAATTAGAGCCAAACCAAAGAGGATCACTAGGAGGCTATGTAGGGTAACAACACTTGCTGTTGCGTTTGAGACCCGATACTAAAAAAACGAAATCAAAGAAAAAGTGAAAATATGAGAAGTGTTTACACCAATTATATAACAAAGCATCTATATAATGTTTATTTCTATAATTAGGTTGAGATAATTATTTAACATTTTAAACTTGAATATTAATCAAAAATTAACTTTTAACTTAACTTTTTCACGCTCAAATTCTAATCAACCTCTTTTTAGCTTGTCCAGTACATTTAATTCTAATTTTTGAACATTTCCTTGATAATACAGTCGGAATTAGGGGTGGGCATTTCAGGTTTCGGATCGGGTTTTTTCGGGTACATGTAAAACATATCCGTTCGAGTATTTTTAAGAAATTGGGTCGGGTTCGGTTCGGATCTTTTCGGGTTCGGATATTTAAAATACCCCGAAAATCCGAAAAAACCCGAAAACCCGAAGCCCGAAAATTCAAAATATTCCTTAATGTCCAAAAAATACCCAAAAATACTTAAATACAATATACCTAAAAATGTTATAATTTTCTTTTTTGTTTTATAAAAAATATTTATCTTATATAAAGTACTATTTTTTTCCTTTCATTCATTTTTGATATATAATATTTGATTCATACTATTTTTTCACTCAATAATAAGTTTTTTTTTGTATATTTTAATTATAAATTAATAAACTTTTATAATAACAATATTATTTTTAATTTTAATTTCATAATTTCAATTAGAGCCAAACCAAAGAGGATCACTAGGAGGCTATGTAGGGTAACAACACTTGCTGTTGCGTTTGAGACCCGATACTAAAAAAACGAAATCAAAGAAAAAGTGAAAATATGAGAAGTGTTTACACCAATTATATAACAAAGCATCTATATAATGTTTATTTCTATAATTAGGTTGAGATAATTATTTAACATTTTAAACTTGAATATTAATCAAAAATTAACTTTTAACTTAACTTTTTCACGCTCAAATTCTAATCAACCTCTTTTTAGCTTGTCCAGTACATTTAATTCTAATTTTTGAACATTTCCTTGATAATACAGTCGGAATTAGGGGTGGGCATTTCAGGTTTCGGATCGGGTTTTTTCGGGTACATGTAAAACATATCCGTTCGAGTATTTTTAAGAAATTGGGTCGGGTTCGGTTCGGATCTTTTCGGGTTCGGATATTTAAAATACCCCGAAAATCCGAAAAAACCCGAAAACCCGAAGCCCGAAAATTCAAAATATTCCTTAATGTCCAAAAAATACCCAAAAATACTTAAATACAATATACCTAAAAATGTTATAATTTTCTTTTTTGTTTTATAAAAAATATTTATCTTATATAAAGTACTATTTTTTTCCTTTCATTCATTTTTGATATATAATATTTGATTCATACTATTTTTTCACTCAATAATAAGTTTTTTTTTGTATATTTTAATTATAAATTAATAAACTTTTATAATAACAATATTATTTTTAATTTTAATTTCATAATTTTATTTTAATTATAAATTAATAAACTTTTATAATAACAATATTATTTTTAATTTTAATTTCATAATTTCTAATTTGTAATGATATTTTAATATAGTTATATTAACATAAATACTTATTTGTGATATACATTTACCAAATATTAGTATACTATATGTATATATAATATAAATATATACATATAGTTATATTTCGGGTATCCGTTCAGGTATTTATATAAATCGGATTGGGGGCTAGTGTACTTTTAATTAAAAATATAATAGTAGTCAATTTTTTCTCAGTTGATTGTGACTTTATAAATCTCTTTGTGACTGTTTCATTGTTTATCATCATTCATAAGTTTGATTCTAATCTAAAATTTATGAATTGATCGGAAACGATATGACCATTAAGCATCAACCCTAAGTTAAAAGAAAAACAGAAAAAATCTATGAAGAAGACTTTAATTACCGATACACCTCACAAATTCCAAATATTATATACACCCAAAATTACAATATGGAGGACTCTGATAACATGTATACAAACCTTCAATGTGGTGGCTATGGAGTTGACAAAACTAACCTTCCTTCAGTGTCTTTCCTAAACATCCAGTAGTATCTCAAGACACTCATTTACTCACAAGGGTAACCTCGTTAAACGTGTTTCAAATCAAGACTTCAAGTGACCATTGACTCAGTTCTTTTCAGTCTTACTGCACTTTGGATATAAATACTGAATAGTACGAGTACGAAGTCTTGGTATCGCTTATAGTATTTACGAATATTTAGTAAAAATTTCTGATATTCGCTTGGATATTTAGGAGTTATCCAAATAGTCCCGATACTAGAAAAGAAAAAATTAACAAAAAAAAACCGAATGGATATTTTGAAGTAACAAAAACTCATTTGGTTCGGATAACTAGGATCAGACAGTTAGCTTCCCTTTTCTCCTTATATATAATAATCTTCTTGAGTTTCGCTTACTCTGATCTTAATTGATGGTCTTTAAAATTATCGGACTCTAGCTTCTCCTAGCTTGCGGCGTACGTCTCATCTTCCTCTGTGGCTGCCATATTTAGATCTGGAAGGAAGAAGGGAACTTTTTCTTCATTTTTGATCGGTAAACGATTTCTTCTACGTGACTCTTCAGTCTTGACTCGATCTGAGTATGCGAGCTACAAAATATTCTGATTCAGGTTTCAAGATATGAGGAAAACACAATTAAAAGTATTATTAAGAAGAAGAAAAAAGTCACCTCAATTCTCTTTAAGCTTTGATTCTTAGCACTTCGTTCACATTGCACATTTGCAACCTTCTGATCTAGAAAAACTGGAATTTCATCTACTATCATACATATAGCTTAAAATATTTTAATAAATTTATTAAGAAGTGTGACTCTTCGCATATAAAGACAGTAGATTCCCAATAGTATTTATCTCCTTTAATAGTATCAATGACAGTTCCTTATTATTATTTTTATGAATTTCGTTTCATTTAAGTTTTCGTGTAACTTACCCATGATCAATGCTTACATATTTACATGATTAGTAAATAATGATTCATAAAAAGTGAATTTATAATATAATTAGAGTCAAGGCATGTGATGATCAATCTTGAGGAGAAGCTAATGTATAGAGAGATTGATCAAATAATAAAAGAGGCTGATTTGGATTTGTCAAGATGATGATGAACAATCCCTAAAACCTAAATTAAATCATCATATTACTCGTCATTGTATTATCCTTTCTTTTCCTCTCTAGTTTATCATACTTTAGTTTTCAAATTAAATTAATTTAAAGTTTTTATACTCAATAATCCAATGTCTTGTAAACTCTTCTTAGTAAGTGTCTTGTGTCTATTGTGTTTCTTTTTTAAAAAAGTTTTTTTTTTTTTTTTTTT
>CM071721.1:3963655-3973993 GCA_036630335.1 Physaria fendleri | reverse complement strand
ATCGACCCGTGCGGTTTCTGGAGAACCGCGAACCTAGCAGAAGTGTACAATCTTGATTGAACTGGAGTTTTCGGATCATTAGAAGGCTCCTGAGATGGAGACTCATCATCATCATCATCGTTTAGCCTTTTAGACATGATATTAGCTTGCTTTCTAGCTCTCTTACGTGCTTCATTAACTTTGAAAGCTGGCCGTCTCTTTCTTGATTTTCTTGCATCTGCCGTTTCTGAAGCTTGAAAGGAGAAGTTTTGTTGAGAGTCTGTAGATTGTTGGGGTGAGACTATAATCCCAGATTTTAAGATTGTCTCTCTTGGTCCCAAATTTGGAGAATGCACTTTCTTGCCCGAGTTTAGAAGGAAATCTCCAGGTTGTAAGTCTACCCTTTCCAGTCTATCTCCGAAAGCTAAGGATCGTTCCTTGTCCTGTAATTTGCTGATCTGAGCAGAATCCTCGTCCATAGAATGGGATACCTCTTTAACTTGCCAGATTTGAGAGGGCTTGCGATTTGTGCCAACTCTGTCAAAAACAGAGCCATTCGACCCTCCTCTGTTTTTATCCTGCCCTGTATTCCTTCCTCCTCTGTTTTTATCCTGCCCTGTATTCCTTCCTTGTGTCTGCTTACTCGGTCTGCCACGACCTCTTCCAGTTCCCTTGTAAGTGCTTTGGTGTGTTAGCTCTTCTCTGGGTGGAGCTGTTTGTCTCAAAGTTGCTTTCTCACGGACAGGGGGTTGTTGACTGGTTTCTAGTGATTTTTTCCGGTCTAAGCATCGGTAGAGGTCATGTGTGAGCCGTTTACAGTAGTGGCAGATTTTCAGCAGCTTCTCGTATGCAAATTCCACTTCAATTGGTTCCGCTTTTGGAAACTTGAAGGGCAATTTAAATACTAATGGCTCCGAGACTGGCAGCAGTATTCTTGCTCGGACATGTTCGAGGGAATCGGAATTTTTAGCGTGTAATACAATTCCATCTTCGCTCTCGTCCACTTTCCCTATGCGATTGCCTATTTGTATGACCACCTTGCGTTTTATGTGTTGAAGTGGGATCCCTTTGATTTGTACCCAGAGCCAAACATAATTTAAATGGTCTGGCGTAGGGTCCAAACATAATTTAAATGGTCTGGCGTAGGGTTAGGCGACCATCTTTCTCCTGTAACCAACCATCCATTCATATACCATGGGCTTTTTTGGAGACTAGGTTCGAGAAGGTCTACATTGTTAAATGTAAATTGAACCCTATCCTTTGCAATTGATCTTCCGCTCATCTGCCCTTCCAAGTCCAGTATTCGTGGTAGATCTGTGATTAATTCCTTGGGTGTGATACTGTTGATGTTCAGAATCCTTACGACCATACTGTTTGTATGTGTTTGTATAAGTTCCTCATCATCTGAATCCTCAATGGGGAAAGCCTCTTCCAGATTGACTTTCTCCGCTTCTGTGATCTGCCTAATGACTTCTTCGTCTCTGGATCTATTCGAACGAGCCATCAATATGTTCCCTTCGTCGATATTACTGTTACTCAATGTTGTCTCACTGTGAAGAAATGGTGAAACTACCAAATAACAATAATATCAATTGTTGAATCCTATAATAAAGTTCCAAAGGCCTTTGATGAAGCTTATGTAGTGTCTTGTCGATAAAGAGATGGAGTTTCGGGATTTGTAAAAAGTAGGAGAATCGAAAAGGAAAAGGTGGAAAAAAAAGGTGGAAAAAAGAGAAGGAGAAGATTTCTATTTTGGTGGAGAGGAAGATTTCTATTTTGGTGGGGGAACAAGAAGTGAATTGAATCAGAAATCTAGGAAAAAGGGAAGGAAACGACAAGAACCCTACCTAATCGCCCTGTCTCCATGACGGCGGCCTCTACTTTTTTAAAAAAAGTTTAGCGCCCTGTCTCCATGACGGCGGCCTCTACTTTTTTAAAAAAAGTTTAGAATATGTTATTATTATTTTTTTTTTTGTTAATTATTAGAATATGTTATTTGTAAGAAAAATATAATAGAATTGAAATTAAGATTATTTTCATCAATGTGTGGGTTCTAATTGGCAAGATGAGCTTTCCATTTTTAGTAAGTTATGTTTTGTTCAGTTCTAAGCGTTACACATAATTTACCGTACAAACACCATATTTATTTTACTTTAAAAGCATTCAAGTTTCTCCGAAAAAAAAAAAAACACTTTTTCATATATCCAAAAATTCAAAGCCCACTTCATAATTTTACAATTTATTCTTAATCTCAATTCTTTAAAAAAAATGAAAAAGCATACGAGAAGACTTGAGTGTTTTAATCTCAATTCTTTAAAAAAAATGAAAAAGCATACGAGAAGACTTGAGTGTTTATAATGTACAAGATGTACATAATTTCAAGAGATGTCAAAATCTCATTGAAAAATGAACGCATGTTTGCAATGTCATTGTAGGAAGAACTGTTTCTACCCAGGGTCGGTCCAACTAAAACAGGGGCTCTAAACGAAAATTTTTTTTAAAAAATAGATACAACAATTTGTAATTAGCAAGAATTGAATTTGGGTTTATTGGTTACAAAGAAAAACCTCACTACTAGACTAATAACAATTTTGATGTTAGGGCCCAAATTTTATATATGATGGTTAAATTTTCTTCAATTTGGGGATAAAACTCGTTTACTTATAACAAACCTATGGAACCACCTACATATTTTACCCCTCAATACACATCTTTTAAGATTTAATTTGAATATAACGGATTTATTGATATTTTTGAAGAGTTGCATACATCATTCTCGTTCTCAAAATATTTTTATGATCCAAATGTGATTTCACAAAATTTGAACAAAATATCTATGTCTTTTTGTTGTGCAGTCGGTTTCCCATGATGATAAGCAAACCATATATCTTTGGTTTGATGCTTTACTGGGGTAAGCTTATTTTCTCCTTTCTTCAAGAACATGGTTGCTGCTTAATTCTTTGTTATGTCTCCACACATCAATATAACACTATAAATTATATCTGTTATTAACATATGGGTTATTCTTTCAAATAAAGAAATGTTTCCCTTAGTTTACAAGGTATTTTTAAGTACAAGTTTATTTTATCAAATTGCCAGATAAAACTTTGATGCCAAGTTTTTCGTCTTTTGTTACAGTTATATTCAACTTAACGGAGGACAATGAGCAACAAAATCTAGAAATTGATGTTTCATTAGGATGGTCTGCTTCAATGCACTTGATCGGGAAGGTATAGCTTAGACTCATTATCGACTCTTGTGATATTTGTATGATTCACCTTCAATATGTGTCTCTAACATGGATCTGCTGGAAACAATAACAATTACTTATGATTTTTTTTTTTGTCCTGTTGTAGTTTGGATATGCAGCAACAAGCGCAGCAGCAGCAACAACAAGCGTAGCAGCACAACAAGTGCAACAACAACAAGGGCCTCCTCCGCCGCTACACCAGCAACCTCCGCCTTGGGAGAAATACGAAGATGACATTCTTGGCAGTATCAGAAGGATACACAATGCAAGGCTGTATAGTATAATAGGTTTTTACATCCTTCAGTTGGGAATTCCCCAATTGGGTCAAGGAGGAGTTCTTGAGGGAAGAACTCCTCAATAATGCAAAAATAGATTGTTGTATTTGAAGAATACCGTTCTGCAAAATAAGGATCAAGCCCCTTGGTTGCAAGAAGAGGATTCAATGCTGATGAATATTATATACACATTGGACGATTGTATGATATAATAGGTATGTATGATTAAACCACATTGGACGATTGTATGATATAATAGGTATGTATGATTAAACTTCTTTTTAACTCATATTCTTTACTTAACTCATCTGTTCTTTTTTCAGCTTTATATATCGTTCAATTGAATGGCTACCCATTGGGAGAATGAGTTCTTCAAAGAAGAACTCCTCAACAATGTCGACGCAGACTTATCTTTCTAGATAATCTCGATAGAGAGGTGGTGGATCATCCTATGACTGGACAGCCTTGGAGTATTGACGAAGATGAATTGCTTTTTGTAGCTAAAGATAGGTTCAACCATACTTCACAAAATCTTATGACCCTACTCAGAAGGTGAGATTTGTTGAGGAGTTCTTTGTCCAGATTTGTATAGGTTGCTTTGTATTGAAGTCATATTATTTGTAGATTTGTATAGGTTGTTTTGTATAGGGTGCTTTGTATTGAAGTCGTATTATTTGTATAGATTTGTATAGGTTGCTTTGTATAGGTTGCTTTGTATTAAAGTCGTATTATTTGTATAGATTTGTATAGGTTGCTTTGTATAAGTTGATTTGTATAGGTTGCTTTGTATTGAAGCCGTATTATTATTTTTATTCCAGATCGGATCGATCTATTTGACAAAGATACATATCCGATGCATGAAGACAAATGAGGCAACGATTTTATCAATAATGCCGAGATAATTGGCAGGGGAGATCCAATGAATAGAGACCCTGGGGAGATAATTGGCAGGGGAGATCCAATGAATAGAGACCCTGGGAATAATGAATAGAGGAACATGAGGATCTCTAAATCCTGAAACAAGCAAGTGTTTTTCATAATCTCTGTTCTCTTCTAATCCAAAAATCTTTACAAAAATTGTCCCCATATCCAAAATCCGCATATCCAGCAGTAAGTATTAAAATACCAAAAAAAAAACGAACAATTTTCTAAAATCTCGAGACCGGGGATATTACGGTAGGAAATGGTTGCGTAAGGGATCACTTAAAGGGCTTTCATAAGCTGAGTAAGCACATTAACTTTTATCCAAAATCCGCATATCCAGCAGTAAGTATTAAAATACCAAAAAAAAAACGAACAATTTTCTAAAATCTCGAGACCGGGGATATTACGGTAGGAAATGGTTGCGTAAGGGATCACTTAAAGGGCTTTCATAAGCTGAGTAAGCACATTAACTTTTAATTGATCTTTTTTTTTTGTCAACAGAAAAATCTTTGAATTAAACCAGCCTGGTCATCCAGGTTGAGGGTGTAGAGTTTACATAACGAGCGGTAGCTGAAAACATACGAGCTCCATGAGTTAGAGAATCCGCTTCTGAATTTAAAGAGCGTGGTATATAAGAAATTGAAAAATCAGTAATAATCCGCTTCTGAATTTAAAGAGCGTGGTATATAAGAAATTGAAAAATCAGTAATAATGCCTCTTAAACGTTCTACTTCGTGGAGATAAAGCGAGAAAGTAGGCCAATCCTTTGGAGTTGACACCATCTTCACAACCTCCATACCATCCGTGTAGAACAAAAAAAAAAAAAAACATTGAATTGATGTAGTATTAGTCCCAATAACGGACAATTACCATTTTATTAACGGATTCTTATAAATGACATTATAGGACTTGCACAGTAATTATAGCATTAATTATAGGAAACCTCATTGATCCTTTAGGGTTACTGCCAGAAAAAAAAAATCATTCATGTAAAATGATCTCACTTACGATTTACGAAGTATTAATATTATGTACTCCCGCATAAAATATTTCGTGATGTTTCTTATTTCCTTCAAATTAAATTCACTCTAATTAATATTACAATTTATGGTTTGCCAATAAAAATGAATGAAAATAAACAAAAAAGTAATCTAAAAACAGATATATTAGATTCAATTGAAAACTCCACAATCACGACGGATATTACCATTTTTACCAGTTTTAACACCAACACGACCAAGCTTAATCATGGAGTCAACAAAAGCTTTATTAAACAACTTTCCATTACTAGCCCATAAGTCAACGGTCCTCTTTGACCGACGATCAGTAAATAAAACTTGATCAGACGTGAACAATCCTTTCCCTTGCTGCAAGTTTTTGTAGTAAACATTATCGAATTTTTTTGGTGTTGTGGGATCCATGTTTATAGCCACACTTGGATCTATGTTCCGAGGACACGACGCTTTTAGCTCTGTCACGTAATCTTTGTTAACTGTGGGATCCACGTTTACTGTCTTGTTGAAACTGTAGATCCTATTGAACACTTTTGTGCAATGCGCAAATCCTAATGTGTGTGCCCCTGCTTTTTCAAGAATCGAACCCACAAATTTCAATCAGTAACAGACCATTTTAATCCACAATCCCAAGTTTGGTCCGAATAATACTATCTTGATGTGGAAGTAGTTCAATTCTTACCGGATAGAGCGATCATGTCGTTAAGGCTAAGGCCATTTTTCGCGAAAAGAGAAGTAAGTTGGTTGAGATTATGAGTCGGCTGAGGCAGCTTGCCTCCGACGCTAGCCGCCGTTGACGATAATCCATCAAGTCTTCCTAATTCAACTTCGTATTTTGGTCCACCCGCCTATAAATAATAATCCATCAAGTCTTCCTAATTCAACTTCGTATTTTGGTCCACCCGCCTATAAATATCGAATTGAATTTAATAAATTACAATAATGTTTAATTTAATAAAATATGATATTAATATAAATAAGAGTTAATTACTAACAAGATTAACGACGTCACGAGTGGCCATGGTGAGAATATCAGCGCAAGAAACTTTGTTACGACAATTTGGGACAGCATCGAGAGCTTCTTTAGCTTTAACGACGGTGTCGAATCCATCTCCGGCTAACGATAAATTATCTTCGTGATCCTTCTCCGCTTTATTATTATTAGTCGATGCTATCATCACTGATGCATCACAACCCTGTGATACATATATTAATCAGTTAATTCATTAATTAAACATTACAAAAGAAGTATTATTTTAAAAAATGTTTTACATTGACGAAACAATCATGGAAATATAGGCGGAGAGTGGCGGGAATGGTGGTGAAGTTTGTTGAACTTTTTGTTGAACGGCTTTTCTGACGATTTGTTCGACGTTGGGACAACTTCCGGCGTAGAAGTTGCGGCGGAGTTTAGCGGAGCCGAGGTTGAGGGTAAGAAAGAGACAGAGAAGAAGTAATAATAGATTGGTTTTGCTGACCATAACCATTTTTATTTTTTTGTGTATTTACGTGAAATGGAGTTAGAGATCTTATATATATATATGCTTTTGTGGAGTGCGCACAAGTAGCGCAGGCCAGCTTGCATTCATTTCACTTAAAAGAAAAAGACTAAAAAGTAGCGCAGGCCAGCTTGCATTCATTTCACTTAAAAGAAAAAGACTAAATACTTTTCTGATAAGTATTTTAAAAATTAAATAATTTAATACCTTTTGCAATACAATTATGAGATTATTTTTGGGTTATTTTTTGAAAATATCACTTTTTTTTAAGTGTCTGTGAGGAATACCACTTTGAGGTTTTCGAGACATTGACCGCATTAAAAAGACCATTTTGTCCTTGGGTCAACGATTACCTCTTGGTAAATGCTCTGTTTACCATGTTTTTTTGTCATGTTTTTGGTAAATTGGTTTTCGGTCAACGATTTCAGGGGACTTTTTGGTAAATGCATTTCACTAAACGACAAAAAGTGATATACGTCAGATACACCCGAATCAATGGTGGTATTTCTCAAAAGTTTTGAGGAGAGAAGTGCTATTTCTCATAATTTATTCATTATTTTTTATTCTGTACTTTGTGAGAGCTTGCCTTATCTTGTTCATTTCCGTTGTCTGACTTATGGAAAAGACCACAACAAAAACGCGGTTGGACGAGGACAAATAATGACAGTTTATCTAATTGATTCTACGATTATTCTTTGTATTAAAATATATTTTTTGAATAAATTGATCAATTATTGTTTTCTTGTAAATATCACATTGTTTTTTGTGTGAATGTTAAGTGATATCAGAAGGATGACCTAAATGAGGGAATGGAAAATGGTAGGGATTGAGAGAGATATGAGTTGTGAGAACGATGCTTCACTTGTCATTTCGGATAATAATTATCGCCACCTTAAATCCTTTTTTTATGATTTCTCTAACTACTACTCTTTTACTTTTCCCGTTCATATATTAGTTGATAATTCTAATTACATACGATAACCTTAATTCTAACAAATTATCCTCTGAAGTGATAGAACCGCATTAAATTCATTTAACCTCATGTTTATTACCAACCATACAATGTTTTTACAAAATTCCCATTTATGACAAATATATTTCGTTATGAAACACTGATTAACATTAGATCTTTGTATCAACAATTTAAATACGTAATTTGTGTATTAAATAAGGGTCGACTTTGTATTTCTCCTTATAGTATACGGCTAACAACTATTTCCTCCAAACTTTCAACCTCTTCGATTTAATATCCAAACAAAATTTATACCCATTTTAATACTTAAACTTATTTAATCACTTTAATTTTTTCCCTGTTATTTATTATATAATTTTAAACGTTGTTTTAAGCCAAATTCTAACCCATAAAAAATCTAAAACTTGTCTCGGTTAATTCAAGAGGTAATCGGATTAGATTTTTTTTTTTGGTGTCAGAATTCGGCTTTAAATAGCCGATTTTAAATCGATTTAAACGCTATTTTAAGCTACATTATGACCCGAAAAAATCTAAAACTTTGAATACTGTTATCCTTTGAATTAAATAGATACCAAGAAAGTTTTAAATTTTTTACGTGATAGCATCTGGCTTAAAACAACGTTTAAATCGATTTTGAAAATATACAATAAATTCAGGGGGAAATCGAAGGGGTTTAAAAAGTAAAATGGGCAAAATTTTTGTCTAGATATTGAATTGAAGAGTTCGAAAGTTCGGAGAAAAATAGTTGTTAAAGTTTTTCTAATCTATGGTTTTGACGAATAATGTGTTGATATAGATATATTAGTTAACGTTTTAAACGAAAGAAAAGCATAAGTTGACGAGAGAATAGTTATTCTACAAAAGAGTCGTTCAAAAAAGGGATACTACCTGCATATGAGTGCAAGTAAAAGCCATCACGCTTCTTCCTCTTATTTGTCATTTGTTTATATATATTTGTCCTTTTTAAAATTTCTATGTCACCAATCTAATCGATGGGACAATGGAAAAAACATTTTAACTGTATGACAACTATGTGAATAAGATGATACTAAGCAATATATAAGAGTCTATATCAATTTATTTAGTAAGTTTGACAAAAAAAAAAAAAATCAATTATTTAGTATTTTTGAGATGGAAATTTATATATTTTAATATAGTATCAGAATTAAAATTTTATACTATTTTGCATATCCAGAAATTGATTAGGTCCAAAATATACTTCAAACGATCTGATTCAAATCAAACTGACAATTTAGATTAAATTTGACCAATTCAATTTCATCTCAAAATTTTCGAGATTAATAGTTAACCAAGTTATCATTTTAAGAAACAGTATGAAAAGGATTTCACATATAATTATTATAAGCCAATCTATTTAGTGCCATTTGATTAAAATCTCATATACCTCAGTAACTTACCTACTTTCAACCCGAGAAATCTTCGTAATTCTCTTTTTTTTTTTGCACGAATGTTAATTTTATTCAACAAAAAAAAATTGAAGAGAAAGTTTTTACATTTTGAAACTGAATTTTTTTTTTTGCTTTGATAATATGCCTAAATAGAAGAAAACATAGAAAACAAAAGCTCGCTGTCACCTATAGAAAAGGATCCATGTCTAAAAGACCAATCCCCCATGCGCCCAGACGAACCCTCGTTATCTAAGAGAGGAGGGAGAAAGAAGAAAAGCGTGTGCGCTGAAAGCTAAGCCCGGCTAGAGAACCATACTTGGAGTCCATCATGATAGCGATAGTCTTGAGAATTCTTGATCGCGCTGAGGTTGTTTCGAATGGTCTTGTCAATTATTCTTGCTAAAATTCTTGAAGAGATTGATTTTTTTGGTTTCTACCATTTCTTTCCCGCCAAATGTGGTATATCGCCGCTTGAACCGCCAAATGTGGTATATCGCCGCTTGAAGAGTGTATCTGAGGAGGAAATATTTAGTGGCCGAATGCTTTTGAGTGAGAATAGCCGAGGTAAGCATGTCCCATGTGGACGTGTGTGTGTGACCAAGGAGGGTGCCGATGAGGTTGTGCCAAATGTGTTGAGAGTATGAACAAGTAAAGCAAAGGTGATTCCTTGATTCTTCACTTTGTTGGCAAAGAGGACAGCTTGAATTTATCCTAGGATTCCATTGTTTTTGTCGATCTCCTGTTGAGAGTCTATCCTGAAACACAAACCAAGAACAAAAAACAAATTTTGGTGTGGCATGTGTGAACCAAATTAGTTTATGCCACACCTTAGTCGGTCTTTGTTTTCGAATATGGTACCAAGTGAATTTGGATGAGAAATGGTCTTTATACTTGTTACTTGAATTGCGCCATAGAATTCTGTCTGATTCGTTGTGAAGTACTAGGTTTTGAATGTTAAACTCTACCTGACGCATCAACTCATTTCTGTAATCTCTCGTAAAATTAAGTTGGGAGAA
>CM071721.1:3923981-3933989 GCA_036630335.1 Physaria fendleri | reverse complement strand
AACCAGGATGGAGGTGACTACAGGCCAAGAGGTAACAGTTACTACCGTGGTGGCCGCTAAGGAAAAAATGAATCTCTTTAAAGTTCTTTTTATCTACGAAAGTAGTTTGTAACATTTTCTGTTGGGTTTGGTTTTTTTTTTTTTGGCTCAAAGAAACAAAGATTTTGGTTTATATATGTTTTCTTTAATTTATTATAGATTTAGGGCTTCACTCACCTCCTTCTGAGAGTAGCCTTTATTTATGTAACATTTCATTTTTTTTGTTTTCCTTCTTTGCTCGCTTGAATTACAATCGCCAATGTGTGTTACTTTGCTGTAACTAAAGGTGATTCAGATTTTTCAAAAAAAAAAAAGGTGATTGAGATTATCTTGTCTAATTGAGATTTGTTCATATATCGGTAATGATAGTGAAACTACTCAAGATGATTATTGAGACCGCAAAAATCATGAAATAGGCCGTCTATTATCATCAATACATCGACCACAAATACGGCGGATGGTTTAGGAGTCTCCCCCGGTGAGAGACGATGATATTTCCCAGATTGAAGTTTCTTATCTGACAATTTTTAGGAGTCTCCCCCGGTGAGAGACGATGATATTTCCCAGATTGAAGTTTCTTATCTGACAATTGACAAGGTAGAGTTCATGGTGTGTCACTTTCACATATGTCCTAACTAGATAAGTTTCGTGTCTTTTTCATTTAAAAAAAAAAAAAATTAACAAAAAAATTCAACGATTATTAATTAAAGAACTGGGGACCTACAAGGTTTGATATATGTCGGTGTTTTTCTATTATATTCAACGATTATTAATTAAAGAACTGGGGACCTACAAGGTTTGATATATGTCGGTGTTTTTCTATTATGATTTCGCGAAGCATCGAATGATCTGTGAGAGATAGAGAGAAAGGAATGTTTGGATGCAAATGTCTGTATTGGAACAATCTCAGAGAATTACCTCCATTGAAGCAACCTGAAACCTTCTCTCTCCCTTCTTCTCTTCCCCACTGGCCTCCAGGTACACAAATCTTCAATTCCGATCCGAGAGGATTTGGAATTTGTTTTTTCCCCCCAATGATCCTGGATTTAGCTTTTTGTGATTTGATTCATTCCAACTGATCAGGTGAAGGATTTGGTACAAGAAGAATCAATCTTGGCGATTTAGAAGTCATCGAGATCACAACTTTTGAATTCATCTGGCGATACTCTTCTACTCGAGACAACAACAAGAGTGTTTCCTTCTACAAACCAGACAAATTACCGCAAGAGTTTCACTGTCTAGGTCATTACTGTCAGGCTGATTCTTCCCTCTTGAGAGGTTTTGTTCTTGCTGCAAGAGAGCTTGAGACTTCAGAATCGAAAGAGCCTGCACTTATTCAACCACTTGATTATACATTGGTCTGGAGCTCAGATGAACATCAAAGCGAATCTTGCGGTTACTTCTGGTTACCACAGCCTCCTCAAGGGTATAAACAGATGGGATTTTTGGTTACAACGAGTCCTGTGAAACCTGAATTGGATCAAGTTAGATGCGTCCGCGATGATCTGACCGATGAATGTGAAGCACACAAGATCATCATCACGGCTATATCGGATTCTTTAAGAGTTCCTTTGTTTATATGGAAGACAAGACCTTCGGATCGTGGTATGTGGGGCAAAGGAGTCTCGACAGGTACATTCTTCTGCACAACTCGATCCTCGGGTGAAGATGATCATATCGGTACCATAGCTTGTTTAAAAAACCTTGATTCGAATCTACACGCAATGCCAAACATTGAACAGATTCATGCTTTGATTCAACACTATGGCCCAAGAGTTTTCTTTCATCCTAATGAAGTTTATTTACCTTCTTCCGTCTCATGGTTCTTCAAGAACGGTGCAGTTTTGTGCAGCTCTGATATCAATGAACCTATTGATGAAAGAGGTTCGAATCTACCTCATGGAGGAAGTAATGATAAGCAGTTCTGGATTGATTTACCGAGAAGTGATGAACAGAGATGCGAATTTCTGAAGCGAGGAGATCTAGAAAGTTCTAAGCTCTATGTTCATGTCAAACCAGCTTTTGGAGGAACGTTTACGGATCTAGCGTTCTGGATTTTTTGTCCGTTTAATGGACCAGCGACTCTGAAATTAGGGTTGCTCAATTAGAGACAACACAAAGAGTGTTTCCTTCTACAAACCAGACAACTTACCACAAGAGTTTCACTGTTTAGGTCATTACTGTCAGTCTGATTCTTCCCTCTTGAGAGGTTTTGTTCTTGCAGCAAGACAAGTTGAATCTTCGGAAACGAAACAGCCTGCACTTGCTCAACCACTTGATTATACATTGGTCTGGAGCTCAGATGAACATCAAAGCGAATCTTGCGGTTACTTCTGGTTACCACAGCCTCCTCAAGGGTATAAACAGATGGGATTTTTGGTTACAACGAGTCCTGTGAAACCTGAATTGGATCAAGTTAGATGCGTCCGAGATGATCTGACTGATGAATGTGAAGCACATAAGATCATCATCACAGCTATATCGGATACTTTAAGAGTTCCTTTGTTTATATGGAAGACAAGACCTTCGGATCGTGGTATGTGGGGCAAAGGAGTCTCAACAGGTACATTCTTCTGCACAACTCGATCCTCGGGTGAAGATGATCATATCGGTACCATAGCTTGTTTAAAAAACCTTGATTCGAATCTACACGCAATGCCAAACATTGAACAGATTCATGCTTTGATTCAACACTATGGCCCAAGAGTTTTCTTTCATCCTAATGAAGTTTATTTACCTTCTTCAGTCTCATGGTTCTTCAAGAACGGTGCAGTTTTGTGCAGCTCTGATATCAATGAACCTATTGATGAAAGAGGTTCGGTCTCATGGTTCTTCAAGAACGGTGCAGTTTTGTGCAGCTCTGATATCAATGAACCTATTGATGAAAGAGGTTCGAATCTACCTCATGGAGGAAGTAATGATAAGCAGTTCTGGATTGATTTACCGAGAAGTGATGAACAGAGATGTGAATTTCTGAAGCGAGGAGATCTAGAAAGTTCTAATCTCTATGTTCATGTCAAACCAGCTTTTGGAGGAACGTTTACGGATCTTGCGTTCTGGATTTTTTGTCCTTTTAATGGACCAGCGACTCTGAAATTAGGGTTGCTCAATCTCCCGCTGGCTAAAACCGGCAGCGACTCTGAAATTAGGGTTGCTCAATCTCCCGCTGGCTAAAACCGGGCAACATGTTTGTGATTGGGAGCATTTCACTCTCCGAATCAGCAATTTCTCCGGCGAACTTCATTCCATTTACTTCTCTCAACACAGTGGCGGCAAGTGGATCGAAGCTCAAGATATAGAATTCGTCGAAGGAAGTAACAGAGCTGTGGTTTATTCGTCGAAGCATGGTCACGCGAGCTTTTCTACTTCTGGAATGTATTTACAAGGATCGGAAAAGCTCGGGATTGGGATAAGGAACGATACAGCGAGAAGCGATTATTTTGTGGATGCGAATTCGAAGTATGAGATTGTATCGGCCGAGTATCTTGGAGGAGCGGTGGTGGAGCCGCCGTGGCTGGGTTATATGAGAGAATGGGGACCGAAGATTGTGTATAGCTCGAGAACGGAGATTGATAGGTTAAACGAAAGATTGCCATGGAGGTTAAGGACTTGGGTTAATGCCGTGTTAAGGAAGCTTCCGGTAGAATTATCCGGCGAAGAAGGACCAACGGGACCGAAGGAGAAGAACAATTGGTTTGGTGACGAGAGATGGTGATAATTTTCGCAGATGAATTTTTCTACACGAAGTTACGGTATAGGATTTATGGGCTTTGGGTATTAATTTATCAAGCCCATTAAACCTAACGTAATCTGTACGAAATTTTTATTATTCCTACGTTTCTTCTTTCCTTTCTCTCGCCGCCATATCATGATCCGAAGTGGCTATACTGTAAATTGATAACATGATAAAATGCCCCCCCACCAAAGAGAGACTTCGTTCAATTATTAACTTTCCGGTTTTCAAATACTTTTTATTGAGAGTACAGACGGAGACAGAGACACAAGATTTGAGTCCGCTGCTCAAGAAATAGTCATTACCTTAAAAGACTAAAGTCGCAAAACACCATTGGTGTTGTCATTCGCCGCAACTGAGCACACAACGGAGGCAACCACCTTCGTGCAACAGATCAAAAGCCTTATTGATTTCTCCCAAAGTCAAGTTATGCGTTATGTATTCATCTACTTTGATTTCCTGTATCGTTCGTACGGAGATTTAAGTGTTTGAAGAGAAGATAACAAGAATTTCTGTTTAAGTTTTATTTTTTACTAACCTTGTTCATATACTTTTCCACAAGCCAAGGCACTTGGGTTCGACTCTTGAAACCACCAAAAGCTGTTCCTTTCCACACACGGCCAGTCACCAGTTGGAAAGGTCGAGTTGATATCTCTTGTCCTGATGCTGCAACACCCACTATAACCGATGTTCCCCATCCCTGCATCATCATCGTCTTTAATGTTTGTAACGGTTTCTTCTGAATGAACATGGATGACTTACCTTGTGACAGCACTCCAATGCAGCTCTCATTACAGAGACATTCCCGATACACTCAAAGCTGTAGTCAACGCCACCATCAGTGAGTTCCACAATCACTTCCTGAATTGGCTTTTCATGATCCTTTGGGTTCACAAACTCGTTAACACCAAACTTCTTTGCTGAAGTTCGACAACAAAGGAACTCAATGATTTGCATAAAATTATAGGGCGTAATTTCCAAAATCAATTTAATCAAGCAATGAAATAATTATACGAAGAATTACCAGTTTCATACTTCTTGCTATCAATATCAATGCCAATGATTCTTGACGCACCAGCTGTTTTCGCACCCTCGGCAACCTATACATTGATAATCTAAAAAAATTAACCACAAGGTTTCTTTTTGGGACAAGGACCTATGGAAGCTTAAGAAACGCAGCAGCTTACAGCAAGCCCAACAGTGCCAAGACCAAAAATCGCAACATTTGACCCTGGTTCTACTTTTGCAGTATTCCAAACTGCTCCAAGGCCTAATAGGACACAGATACAAGATAGAATGTTAGGGACCATAAAGTTTGTTTATACAGCCAAAAGCTCGCAAAGAAAGAAGAAATAGGCCAAGGGTGAAAATTCTAGGTTCCTATCAGAAAGAATAGAGAGTATGGTGAAGAACCATGTACGTCAATCTTATCAGTGATATAACATTAATAAACAGAATGGGTAAGGCAACCTACGGAAATTAAAGCATCGGAAAAAACCTACTACTAATCAGTAACTGCACTTAAGATAGTTTTAATTCTTACCAGTGGGAACACCACATCCAAGAAGGCACACTTTCTCCAAAGGAGCCTTAGGATCAATTTTGGCAACGCTAACATCATGAACTACAAGTATATTGACTAAAGGTGGAGGTACCCATGAAGTGGTAGATGGGTTTTCCGTTAACAGAGAATCGGCTCTTGCGGTCGTTCATCATGATTCCAACACCAGTAGCAGATCGAACCTTGCCACAGAGGTTAGTCTTTCCCGATTTGCAGAACTTGCATTCACGGCATTCAGCTTGATAATAAGGGATAATATGGTCTCCAGGTTGAACTTCTGTTACCCCTTCACCAACACTCTCAACAATCCTGAGCCCAGGAAAATCCGGCGAACTTCATTCCATTTACTTCTCTCAACACAGTGGCGGCAAGTGGATCGAAGCGCAAGATTTGGAATTCGTCGGAGGAAGTAATAGAGCTGTGGTATATTCGTCGAAGCATGGTCACGCCAGCTTTTCTAGCTCTGGAATGTATTTACAAGGATCAGAAAAGCTTGGGATTGGGATAAGGAACGACACAGCGAGAAGCGATTTGTTTGTGGATTCGAATTTGAAGTATGAGATTGTGTCGGCGGAGTATCTTGGAGGATCGGTGGTGGAGCCGCCATGGCTGGGGTATATGAGAGAATGGGGACCGAAGATTGTGTATGACTCGAGAACGGAGATTGATAGGTTAAACGAAAGATTACCATGGAGGTTAAGGTCTTGGGTTAATGCCGTATTGAGGAAGCTTCCGGTGGAATTATCCGGCGAAGAAGGACCAACGGGACCGAAGGAGAAGAACAATTGGTTTGGTGACGAGAGATGGTGATAATTTTCGCAGATGAAATTTTTCTACGGGAGTTTACGGTATATGATATATGATTTATCAGGCCCATTAATGAAACCCAACGTAATCTGTACGAAATTTTTATTATTCCTACGTTTCTTCTTTCCTTCTTCTCGCCGCCATATCATGATCCGAAGTGGCTATACCGTAAATTGATAACATGACATAATGCCCCCCACCAAAGAGAGACTTCGTTCAATTATTGACTTTCCGGTTTTCAATACATTTCACTGAGAGTACAGACGGAGACGAAACAGAGACACAAGATTTGAGTCCGCTGCTCAAAAAATAGTCATTACCTTAAAAGACTAAAGTCGCAAAACACCATTGGTGTTGTCATTCGCTGCAACTGAGGACACAACGGAGGCAACCACCTTCGTGCAACAGATCAAAAGCCTTATTGATTTCTCCCAAAGTCAAGTTATGCGTTATGTATTCATCTACTTTTATCTCCTGCATCGTACGTACGAACAGTTGAGTGTTTAAAGAGAAGATAAACAAGAATTTTTGCTTAATTTTTTTTTTTTAACTAACCTTGTTCATATACTTTTCAACAAGCCAAGGCACTTGGGTTCGACTCTTGAAACCACCAAAAGCTGTTCCTTTCCACACACGGCCAGTCACCAGTTGGAAAGGTCGAGTTGATATCTCTTGTCCTGATGCTGCAACACCCACTATAACCGATGTTCCCCATCCCTGCAACATCACCGCCTTTACCTCTAAGCCACATCCTTTTTCTTGTCTTTTTTTTTTTTACGTTTTTTTCTGAATGTACATGGATGACTTACCTTGTGACAGCATTCCAATGCAGCTCTCATTACAGAGACATTCCCGATGCACTCAAAGCTGTAGTCAACACCGCCATCAGTGAGTTCCACAATCACTTCCTGAATTGGCTTTTCATGATCCTTTGGGTTCACAAATTCGTTAACACCAAACTTCTTTGCTGAAGTTCCACAACAAAGGAACTCAATGATTTGCATAAAAATGTAGGGATGCGTAATACTTCCGAAATCACTTTAACCATGCATTGAAAAGAAAGATACGAAGATTTTACCAGTTTCATACTTCTTGCTATCAATATCAATGCCAATGATTCTTGAAGCACCAGCTGTTTTTGCACCTTCAGCAACCTATCCATATATAATCTGAAAAATTAACAACAGAGTGGTTTTTCTTGGGGATAAGGACCTATGGAAGATTTAGAAACGCAGTAGCTTACAGCAAGCCCCACAGTGCCAAGACCAAAAATTGCAACATTTGACCCTGGTTCTACTTTTGCAGTATTCCAAACTGCTCCAAGGCCTACACATATATATGATAGACTGTTAGGGACCATAAAGTTTGTTCATATCTCCAAAACTCGCAGAGAAAAAGAAAGAGGTGGGGGTAAATTAATTCTAGGTTGCTATCAGAAAGGATAAAGAGGATGGTGAAGAACCATGTAAAATTAATTCTAGGTTGCTATCAGAAAGGATAAAGAGGATGGTGAAGAACCATGTAGATCAATCTTTTCAGTGATATAACATTAATAAACAGAATGGGTAGGCAACACTCCAAATTAAAGCATCGCAAAAGACCATACCATACTACTAATCAGTGACTGCACTTAAGATAGTTGTAATTCTTACCAGTGGGAACACCACATCCAAGAAGGCACACCTTCTCCAAAGGAGCCTTAGGATCAATTTTGGCCACGCTAACATCATGAACTACAGTATACTGACTAAACGTGGAAGTACCCATGAAGTGATAGATGGGTTTCCCGTTAACAGAGAATCGGCTCTTGCGGTCGTTCATCATGATTCCAACACCAGTAGCAGATCGAACCTTGCCACAGAGGTTAGTCTTTCCCGATTTGCAGAACTTGCATTCGCGGCACTCAGCTTGATAACAAGGGATAACATGGTCTCCAGGTTGAACTTCTGTTACCCCTTCACCAACACTCTCAACAATCCTGAGCCCAGGAAAAATGGTCTCCAGGTTGAACTTCTGTTACCCCTTCACCAACACTCTCAACAATCCTGAGCCCAGGAAAAAAAAATCAGGATTGAGGAGCTCTCAACAATAAAGGAAACTGAAACTAGATCTGATTATAATGAACATACCCAGCAGCTTCATGACCGAGAATACACGGAAAGAGACCTTCAGGATCCTGCAATCAAGCATTTGTAGTCAGCCTATATGACTCGCTAATCTAACACAATCCGGAATCAAACAAGAGAATTTGATAATTCGACTCAAATCAATACCAACAACCATAATTCAGAATGAAAATGGAGAGGACGAACCTTGCCGCTCCAAGTGTAGGCGTCGGTATGACAGAGAGCGGTGTAGAGGATCTTGATCCGAACCTCACCGGCTTGAGGCGGAGCAACTTGCACATCTTCAATGACCAGAGCTTTGTTCGGCTCGTAAGCCACCGCAGCTACGGAATCGAAACAAATAATGAAAATCACAATCAAGATAGGGTTGCAAACATCCCGAGGAATCACGTATCCAGATCGAAACACACATATTCCTAGAATAACTAAAGACAGAGAGTGAGAGTAGAAGAATCGACATACCTTTGCAAGTGATAACCTGACCTTGAGTCGCCGCCATTGACGCAAGAAGAAATTAGAGAGACAGAGAAAGAGTGAAGTAGTCAGTAGTGGCTTTCCGGGTCATTTCTTCATTTTCTAGTTTACCGGGTTGCGTCGGGTCTTTATGATCGGGTCGGGTTGTCAATAATCGAGCAAGGAAAGTTCGATTTGATGTAGACCAGCGGTTACGGTACCAATTTGGAAAATTAAGAAAAGTTGACGTTTCATGACAAAAAACCTTATATTGATGATTCAAACCGAATTTGTTGAGATATTACATAAGTAATAGTATATCATAAATAATAACTAGGTGACTCCCGCAGTATGGGCGGATATCCATATTATAAAAAATATATATTTTAAAATAAAAATAAAATTATTGATAGTTTTAATTAGTTTAAAATTAAGAAAAAGATTTTTAAAAATTAATAAAAGAGAAAACAATAATTTAACTCCTCAACTATCGTTAGATAGAGATTTAACTCCTCAACTATTTTTATATTAATCTAACCCCTTAATTATAACTAGGTGACTCCCGCAGTATGGGCGGATATCCATATTATAAAAAATATATATTTTAAAATAAAAATAAAATTATTGATAGTTTTAATTAGTTTAAAATTAAGAAAAAGATTTTTAAAAATTAATAAAAGAGAAAACAATAATTTAACTCCTCAACTATCGTTAGATAGAGATTTAACTCCTCAACTATTTTTATATTAATCTAACCCCTTAATTATTATCAGATAGAGATTTAACCCCTCAACTATTTTTGTATTAATCTAACCCCTCAACTATAGTTTCTTTATAACTATTTTTGTATTAATCTAACCCCTCAACTATAGTTTCTTTATTGAATTTTCTAATTCGCTACAATCTCGATATGCACATGTTAAGTTTATACATCACATTTCGGAATTTGAAAATCATAGTTGAGTGATTAGACTAATATGTACATGCCGCTATTGTAACGGAAGAGAAAAATTAGTAACGAAGCTATAATTGAGGAGTTAGATTAATATAAAAATAGTTGAAGGGTTATATTTTTGTTTAAAAATAGTTGAGAGGTTAGATTAATATAAAAATAGTTGAATCTCTATATGATAATAGTTAAGGGGTTAAATCACTTTGATCCCATATTAAAAAAATATTTGTAATGACAAAGTTTATAATTATAAAAAAATATTTGTAATGACAAAGTTTATAATTATTCTAATAAATAAATCATAATGGCATGTTCGTAAATATGGTCCGTGAGAGTG
>CM071721.1:3906245-3916378 GCA_036630335.1 Physaria fendleri | reverse complement strand
GTTAACTTAGAAGATCCCAAGCATGATTTCTCAAATCAAGAAGACACAGAGACATAGATCATCAGAAGAAAAGAAAGAATCTGACATAAATCTTTCACTTTTGAACATCTTAATGAACAGAGACAAACCTACGTTGGAATGACACCAAACATGTAAGGAACTCAAACTCCCTAGCTCAAGTATCATGAACAAAGAAGAAAACCACAATCAAAGATATCGGATAACCTATTAAATGTTAAGCCATTCTAAGAAACTCAAAATTAAAATATAACAATCAAAGATATCGGATAACCTATTAAATGTTAAGCCATTCTAAGAAACTCAAAATTAAAATATACTGACAAGATCAGAACTTTAGAGCATTGAACGACTCTCTTCAAATCTACGAGAAGTTAAAAAAAAACAAACTTCAACTTCATTGCCTAAAGATATAACTCTATATGTAACCAACTTCTTGCGATCTATCTCAAACTAAGTTAAAAAGCAGACCACCACCACCATATGTTAAAGGCTAAACAAAGCGAAACATCAACAACATTAACTAGTTTCAGACTTTCATACATATTTCTAAACGAGGATGCCAGAGCCATTGAATACGCTTTTAGAAGCTACGAGATCAAAAAGGCTTCAGCTTCATTGTCTAAAGATGCTCAGATTAACTAACTTATTAACAAGTTTCAGAATTCAAGTGCACTGAATACGCTTTAAGAAGCTTAAAAAGAAAGAAAGCCACAAGATATACATAACTATTGCAATAAAAACGAGTTAGCTTAAAAAGAAAGAAAGCCACAAGATATACATAACTATTGCAATAAAAACGAGTTCAATTGGATCGATTCCATAATCAATCTATCTGAAGATGATTACAAAACAAGATAAAATAGGCTCAAACTTTATGAATCCACCGATGTGCAAAAGCACTCTTACACGAAACCGAAATTCTGGGAAACACCAAATAACATAAAACTAGTAAAAAAAGATAACCCTTTTAACTCATAAATAGGGATTCTTACAATCCCCTTTGTATTGGAGATGGTGGAGCTCCGAGGAGACTCGCTTGCTGAAGCTCAATTTCGTTGAGTTGTGCCTCTCGATCCATTTCGATTATCAGTGGAACAACAAGGATTAGAAAAGTTGTTCCAGCGATCCACGCTGCTTTCCCTGTGCTCCAGAGTAGTTTCTTCGATACATCGACGGCATCTCCTGCCGCACGTCTTCCTTGAGACACGATCTCGGAGTTTGATATCTTAGCTAAGATGCCCGGTTCTCCTCACCAATTTACTCTTAGTAATGGTTTCGGTCTTAAATTGAAATTTTATTGACGCATCATTTAGACAGCGAGAGAATACAAAGTTTTGAGTCCATGGCTCAGGAAATTGTCATTACAGATAAAAAGACCAAAGACACAAGAAGTCCAGAACACATAGATGAAGCAACCCAGAGAGATTACCATTGGTGTTGTCATTCGCTGGTATCGAGGACACAACGGAGGCAAGTACCTTCGTGCAACAGATCAAAAGCCTTATTGATCTCTCCCAGGCTCAATGTGTGAGTTATGTATTCATCCACTTTTATCTCCTGCATCGTTTTCGAAACTCTCACAACTCTCACTCAAGTGTATTCCAAAGAGAAGAGAGAAGCTTTAAGTTTTTGTTGGTACCTTTTTCATATACTTTTCTACAAGCCAAGGCACTTGGGTTCGACTCTTGAAACCACCAAAAGCTGTTCCTTTCCATACACGACCAGTCACGAGTTGGAATGGTCGAGTTGATATCTCTTGTCCTGATGCTGCTACACCCACTATCACCGAAGTTCCCCATCCCTGCAACAGTCATTATTGTCTTTAGCTCTTGACAACATTCTCTTGACTTAAATGACTACATTGGATGACTTACTTTGTGACAGCACTCCAATGCAGCTCTCATCACAGAGACATTCCCGATGCACTCAAAGCTGTAGTCCACACCTCCATCAGTGAGGGCGACAATCACTTCCTGAATTGGCTTGTCGTGCTCCTTTGGGTTCACAAATTCGTTAACACCAAACTTTTTTGCTGAAAATTAACTCACAACTAAAGAAGAAAAGAGTGAAAAAATTTTGGGATTCTATTGGAAAGAATAAAGAGGATGATGGTTAAGAAATATGTAGATCACTTTTAGCAGTGGATGTTACATTAAGATACAGAAAGGGTATGTGACATTCTAAAACTGAAGCATTGTTAAAGACCTTAGCATACAACCAATCAGCAAGAAAGATGAATGAAAATCCAAAAGAAAAGGAAATCAAGAGAAAGATAGTTTTAACTCTTACCAGTGGGAACACCACATCCAAGAAGGCAAACTTTCTCCAAAGGAGCCTTAGGATCAATTTTAGCGACACTGAGAAGGCAAACTTTCTCCAAAGGAGCCTTAGGATCAATTTTAGCGACACTGACATCATGAACAACAGTATACTGACTAAACGTGGAAGTACCCATGAAGTGATAGATGGGTTTTCCATTAACAGAGAACCGGGACTTGCGGTCATTCATCATAATCCCCACACCAGTAGCAGATCTAACCTTACCACAGAGGTTAGTCTTTCCAGATCTGCAGAATTTGCATTCACGACATTCAGCTTGATAACAAGGGATAACATGATCTCCAGCTTGAACTTCTGTTACCCCTTCACCAACACTCTCAACAATCCTAAATTCCCAGCAAATCACAAAATACTTTGAGGAGATCTATCTCAACAATAAACAAACCTGAAAACTGTTCATGATGATAATATAAGCATTAACATACCCAGCAGCCTCATGACCAAGGATACACGGAAATAGACCTTCAGGATCCTGAAATCAAACATTTCGATAAGGAGATAACTGAATCAATAATCCGCAAAAAACATGGAATAGACTAACAAATTTCGATAAATTGACTCAGATGAATGAAAACAAACCTTGCCGCTCCAAGTGTAAGCGTCGGTGTGACAAAGAGCAGTGTAAAGGATCTTGATCCGAACCTCACCGGCCTGAGGTGGAGCTACCTGCACATCTTCGATAACCAGAGGCTTGTTCGGCTCGTAAGCGACCGCAGCTATGAAATCACAATCAGAGATAGGGTTTTCAAACATGTATAGAAATCATCTATCCATATACACCGAGACAATAATGCGTAGCTTTGTTCCAAAATTACAATAATCGATAATACTTTTGTAATGAAAAGATGACGATGGTTCAATGGTTCATTAGCCGATTTTTTTCGTGATTCATACTAGGTATGGGATGAATTATTTAAATGATATAATTAAATATCAACACATTATGTAATATTTCGTTCTGATGCTTTCTCGAACCATGTCCAATTCCAAGGTTATGAAGACAATACATCGCCCGTGAAAGTGCATCTATTCCAGCTACGTCTTAAGCCTAAACCATTTGACAATGCATTTCTTGCAACTGTTTTGTTTAAATTAGCTTTTTACAAAGCAGTGGACCAGAGTACGGAAGTTTGTTCAGACATCATATGGTAGCTTGAATAATGTTAAATTGTATTGGGTGCTTGTAGTGGGATGGTCTCTCCAGTCACTATCTGGTGGGTTCTACAGCAATATAAGGTTCTGAATCATTTTAAAATTAGGTTATCACACTATTTTTTTTTTTTTTATCTATAGACCATTTTAAAATTAGGTTATCACACTATTTTTTTTTTTTTTATCTATAGACTTGATTTGGTAAGAACAGTTTGGATAATTTGGCTTTTACTTTTCATTCAATGGTTACCACAAGTTCAAAATATCCATTCCTACACAAACTCTACTGCATAAACTCACAACTAAAGAAGAAAAGAGTGAAAAAATTTTGGGATTCTATTGGAAAGAATAAAGAGGATGGTTAAGAAATATGTAGATCACTTTTAGCAGTGGATGTTACATTAAGATACAGAAAGGGTATGTGACATTCTAAAACTGAAGCATTGTTAAAGACCTTAGCATACAACCAATCAGCAAGAAAGATGAATGAAAATCCAAAAGAAAAGGAAATCAAGAGAAAGATAGTTTTAACTCTTACCAGTGGGAACACCACATCCAAGAAGGCAAACTTTCTCCAAAGGAGCCTTAGGATCAATTTTAGCGACACTAACATCATGAACAACAGTATACTGACTAAACGTGGAAGTACCCATGAAGTGGTAGATGGGTTTTCCATTAACCGAGAACCGGGACTTGCGGTCATTCATCATAATCCCCACACCAGTAGCAGACCTAACCTTACCACAGAGGTTAGTCTTTCCAGATTTGCAGAACTTGCATTCACACACCAGTAGCAGACCTAACCTTACCACAGAGGTTAGTCTTTCCAGATTTGCAGAACTTGCATTCACGACACTCAGCTTGATAACAAGGGATAACATGATCTCCAGCTTGAACTTCTGTTACCCCTTCACCAACACTCTCAACAATCCTAAATTCCCAGCAAATCACAAAATACTTTGAGGAGATCTATCTCAACAATAAACAAACCTGAAAACTGTTCATGATGATAATATAAACATTAACATACCCAGCAGCCTCATGACCAAGGATACACGGAAATAGACCTTCAGGATCCTGAAATCAAACATTTGGATATGGGGATAACTGATTCAATAATCCACAAAAATCATGGAATAGACTAAATTTTTTTTGATAAATTGACTTAGATGAATGAAAACGAACCTTGCCGCTCCAAGTGTAAGCGTCGGTGTGACAAAGAGCAGTGTAGAGGATCTTGATCCGAACTTCACCGGCTTGAGGTGGAGCTACCTGCACATCTTCGATTACCAGAGGCTTGTTCGGCTCGTAAGCCACAGCAGCTATGAAATCACAATCAGAGATAGGGTTTTCAAACATGTATAGAAATCATCTATCCATATACACACACACTAGCTGCAAAGAAAATGCTACATTAGTAAATGTAAGTGACGGATGGATAAATACTATACCATCTTAACAGAAGCCATAAAATTTCATGTGATTATTCTTAAAAGGCGACTAACCTGGATGGAGGTCAAACAATGCGCAGCTCTAATTGCACGTGACACAAGTACTGAACCAAAACTGTATTCATAGAAATCACGTGAGTGATTGCATTTCTAGATAGTAGAATTAGCCCAATGAGATATCCGAAGTGGTAATTACCTTTCCTTTTGGAGAGAATACACACGAAGCTCGTAAATGACTTGGTGTGCGGTGAGAGGGTGTCGAGTTGGGGAAGTTCCAAGCCCTGAATCTTGTTGGGCTTGTGTGTGCAGTCCAGGATCTATCTCAGCATGATGAAAAACACATGCGACACAAGCTGCTAAATATCTCCCACATGGAGAAAAATGAGCTCCCATTTCACTGAACACAAAAAGAATCAGAAAAATTAATAGACATCCAATAGCAAAATTTAGAATCACAATAATGTATCAAAAGGATTGCAAGAGAAAAGTTTCTCCCTTAATTTAATGAGAAAGAGCCTTGCCTGCAAAGGACGGCATGCGGTATTGTAAATAGACATTTGTCGGATTTCAATTGCGAGTATGGGTCTTTGATGTCATGCGGCCACACTCTGAGCTTGACAGTACAAGGTAATTCTGCAGCTGCCGCTGCAGCCGAAGCAGCGATTGAGGCAGCAAGCTCAGAATGGACCCTGTTTACTACAGGTTGAGCATCACTTCCATGTTGAATGTTGCGAGAAGGGACACCTTCTGGTAATCCAAATCCCGAAAATTGAGGTTGTGTTTGATCCTGGGCTCCGCTTCTTCCAGAGACAGCATGTAAGTTAACACCGTTCGGGATTTCTAATAACGCTACCGCAGCCTCAAGACTGGCTGTTGATAACCGAGATGTTGAAGATGGAGCTGAGATGCCATGATTACTACTGCCAGTAGGAGGAACTACTGAATTATCAACACCATGACCTCGAGCCATCAACCATCCTTGTAGAAAAGGCAAGTTCCAGGAAGCTCGATCCCTGAAGTTAATTAATTGCTGAACCTGTCCAAGCTCAGGGAAATCTGAGTGATTTGAAACTAGGCCAGGAATTCCATTTCTTGCAACAGGTTGAGCTTCATCTACATTCATGGCATCAACTGTAGGAGAAGTTCTATCTTCAGCTCGGGCAACAAATGTGTTGCTAGGAGAATTTCCTGGAATACTAATTGAACCTGAAAGACCAGTGGATGTAGCCAGTAGAATAGGAAGTAACGATGTTCTGTTCTCATTTTCTGCAGAAATCTGTATATTCTGAAACCCTGATTGGGAACTACTTTGACCGGCATTAACAGTAGAATATTGACCAAGGGGTATTTCTGCTGTCAAACTAGTTTGATTGCGTTCTGTGTTTGTGAACAAAATCTCTGGGGGCGAATACCTTAAGTGACCCATAGATGTTGCTCTAGACATTGAAGAATCTAATGAATCAATTTCATTCACCTGACCTTAAGTGACCCATAGATGTTGCTCTAGACATTGAAGAATCTAATGAATCAATTTCATTCACCTGTCATTTATGGCTAGAAATATAAGTAGACAGAATGTAACAATATAATAAATGAATCCCAATTAGGTAGCTAACCTCTGCAGTCAAGAGAAGTGGTGCCCCATGAGGGTGAAAGTGTACAGCTCTCAGAGAGCGTCTCGTCTTCAAGACAACGGTTGGTGATGATTCCTCTCCTCTCATATTGTAATGCCACATGTGCAGCTGTAAATTATCATGGAATAAACTTTCTGAGATCTTTATAAAAGGAGATAGCTACCTGCAACTGGCTAGTGTTTCATGGGACGCTTTAAAAGGAAGAAAAAAATCACCTTATGACCAGAAGCAACAGCGAGAAGTTTTTCATGGGACGCTTTAAAAGGAAGAAAAAAATCACCTTATGACCAGAAGCAACAGCGAGAAGTTCACCCTCGGCATGGAAAGCGATAGAAGCGATAGGCCGATCTGGTAAGCGAAAACGAAGAAATTAAAACTGGTAAGATGATAGGCACAACTACGAAAAAGAAACACAGTGTTCTGATTCCTAGGACTTACAGAACGCATGGGATCTAATACATTCAGAAGTTGTAGTATTCCATAAGCGGACCTCCAGATCTAAACTTCCACTAGCAACTATTTCTGAATGATGTGGATGGAATCTGACCTGTACAAACTCATATAACATTAAATATAACAGGAGTGGGTTACACTACCTAATCTACAATATCAGAACACATTCAAATTCGTTGTACTGTTCATTTTGGGATGCAACACGCCGACAAAGACCCATAATTTGACACCTTCCAAACAAATAACACAGCAAATACCAGAAGTGTGAGCAAAATTAATTTCACTACACGAGACTGAATTATCTATACATAGTAGTATTTAATAAAGGTAGTATTTAATAAAGGCACTACATATAAAACACAGAAAATAATAAAATTAAGAAAGGGGGCTATAATCTCTGACTCACCACCCAAGGAGTCCTCCGATGGCCGCTCAAAACTTTTAAGCATTTTCCAGTTTCACAATCAATAATCTTTACAGTATGATCACCACTACAGAAAACAGAAAACTGTGTAAATTAAAAGGCAAGATGCCAGAGATAATTTATATGTAAGTGATACTTACTGTGTAGAAGCAAGAGTTCTTCCATCAGTACTAAAATCCGCTGCAATAGTTGACCTTGGAGGAGGTCCAAGAGGGCAATATTTTGCAGATAAATGCTGCAATGACTCTGCCTCAACCCTTCATGCAAAGATAATCAACTAAAACATCTCAAACAAGGTTCAAAAACAAGTTCCTTTGCAATAAAGAGACCAGAACCATTAAACGTACCATGAAGTCAAACTTGGTAGCTCCTCTATCATAGATTCGTTGTTTGTTCCACATGAAGAATCAGTATACCATCTACTTTTACCCCACCGTTTCTTAGGCACAAACTTTGCCTTTGGTGACATTTCCCTCTGAACAAGCATGTTAAAAACACTCCTCCCCCTAGATAACATAACCCAAATCCAAATTTTATAAGTTTCCAACTAAATAAGCAGTAGTTATAATCAATTCTCTAGTTTAGAAAACTCGAGATCCAGTTCCCACAATTACTGAAGCTAAGTTAAAAATCAAACCCTAAACAACTTCATAATGCATTGTTCTAACTCAAAATCCCTAAAAACAGAAACAAGACCAATTCCAATTTTCCATATAAAAAAACAGATACAAATCCATAAACATAATTTTCTGTAACCTGCGGCGATGACAACTCGCCATCGATTTGCGAGGCAGAATCAAAGACCGAGGAGAAGAAGATTCATCTTGCGAAGAACAGATAGGTTGAGTCATCTTGAAAAAACCAAAATTTCGTATAACCTTAAGAAGAAGACGGAGTTACACAAGAAAAAAGAACCCTAATTCACAGGCGATACATCCGATCTAAATCGTGACGCGCTTAGCTCCCAGAGATAAAGGATTTTGGATGAAATTCGTCTGGGACTTGTTTGATAAAGAGCGCGTCGACAACGAAACCTAAACAGTTGTGTTTGTTGGCCGAGAGATGTTTGTTTGTTCTTAAAAGAATCTCATTTTCCTTTGTTTTCTATTTTCATGTAAGAGTCTCTCTCTCTTATGTAATTATTTCATTAACTCGACCCAATAAGATCCACAATATATTTTCTTATTTATTTTTGGTTGATTTTTTTTTCTTTTTTTGTAATCCACTGTCCGGACCACTAAATGTGGATCGACTAATTTACCGGACTTATGTCCACGCCCAAGGACTTTTTAAGCCTCCACTTTTTAAACCTCCACTTAAGGGTCCCTTGGATACTAGTAGTCTGGGAGTAGTCAGATCGCCTGTTACTAGACTACCAGGTAAACTGCTTGAACCTGAATAGTGGTAGCCACCCAGACCTAAGGCCAGACTTCCCGAGAAATCGCTATTAAAGTTCGTCCTGGTTGGGAATCGAACCCGGATGGTGGTTGACACCCGGACCCGTTCCTTACTAGTGCGCCACGATCGCTCGGCCATTTTTGGTTGATTATAAAATTTAATATCCATGAACAAATCTATGAAGTGCTTATAAATGTTATGGAATCATGAACTAATTCAGATTAAGTGTACAAAAACGATGAACTAAATCTCATATGATAAAATTATTAACATATTACCATACATATGTAAATTGAATTCTTTTTTTCTTTTTCTTTCTGGTTTCCATGTATTGTGTTTCAATTTCAATAGATAAAGTTATTGAGGCACAAAATGAGTACAGATCCACAAACAACAACATTAGTGAGCAAAATAAAGCCCACATCTGCAAAACAAAACATAATGGACCGAAACCCAACAACAGAATAGGACACATGTCCAGAGATTTTTTTTTAAAAAAATCAGACTACTCGATTTAGGGCCTGATTGGCAATATAAACCAAAATCGAGATGGTATTTTGGTTAACTAAAGTGTAAATAATGGGCCTAGTTAAACCCAAATCTTAAAAAGTCTTCTGAACTAATTTCTCCTTATCCCATATGAAATTTACAAAACGAAAATAAAAGAAGTTAGAGTTTGTTTATAAAACGAGTAGCCCAATCAACCAGCTAATAAAATGTATCATTTCTTGATCATGAAATATCTCTGAAACCACATTCTATTATCTAAAAACTAAATCTTGTATTTTGATTATGTTTCTAGTAAGATGGACACATTAAATGCTGGCTAATTGAATGTTTAGATTAAAGAGAACAAATCAATAAGTCTGGAGTGTGGAGTGACATGTTAGTATTTGACTGACCACTGAAATTTAGAATACTTTGACCAGTTACATACATTAACCGTCTTTAACGTTCAAATATTCCTCAATATTTATTATTTTGTAAGCGAATTCTTATAATCTAATTTTTTTTTTAACATTACATTTTGGACCTAGTAGCCTTACATTTTTAAGAGAATTACATTTGGCCTAGATACCTTACATTTTAAGAAGATTACATTTGGACCTAGAGGACTTTACGTTACATTTCATATAGGCCTTTACATTTTTTAAGAAATTAGAGGGGAAATGAGAGAAAAGAAAGGAGGAGAGGTGACTCGAACCTCTGACTTATAAGTTAGGGCGGGGTGTGTATTACCAATTGATCTACCCGCTCGTC
>CM071721.1:3871679-3884608 GCA_036630335.1 Physaria fendleri | reverse complement strand
GAAAGGTTCTTAGTTCAATGGTTGGGATGAATCGAGTTCTGATAGTTCTAACATTAGCTCTGTTGTAAAAGGTATTAAAAACCTTTATTGAATACTGAGAGGAACGTGAGAGATTTTTGGAACAAGTTGTTGGCGACAAAAAAAGCGATTTTGAGTTAGGGTTTTCTGATCGGTTCAATGAGTTCTCGGCCACCGGATTTTACCGGTGATCAAGATCGTGTTGCAGATTCTGAGAAGGAGATGCATATTGACCGGTGATCAAGATCGTGTTGCAGATTCTGAGAAGGAGATGCATATTGGTGATGGAAGTGATGAAAGTAGGGCTACGGTGGGGTTGGAGAAGATGACAGAAGTGCACGAGCAAGGGTCTCGTTCTCTTTTTAAAACAGTTTCAGATGTGAACGTTGATGGATCGGAAGATGCTACAGCCGAGTCTGGTTCACCATCGCACAGTAACAAGCGTTCAAAAGCTACTTTTGTTTCAGTGGTGGGGAAGTTACCGCAGCAAGGTAGGCGCAACGTGGTGATTGAGGAGGGTGATGATGGTGTCTTCAGTATGATCCGTGATGATGTACTTGAGGATGCAAAACCTCTTTGGTCGGAGTTGTTGATTGGCCGTTTTGTGGATAAGGCACCATATGTTGGGGTTATCCATAAGATTATTAAGAAGATTTGGAGATTTGGAAGGGATGATGTGAAGTTTGAAGTGTTCTCTGTGGGTTTCTCCACAGTCAAGTTTCGAATTAAAGATCAGAAAATAAGAGACAAGGTTTTGCAGCATAGGTCTTGGAATATCGCGGGAGTTCCCATGGTATTGGAGAAGTGTGCTCCAAAAGGTGAGATACATGACGAAGAAGTCAAGGTTATGCCTCTTTGGGTGACAATGCGGAATGTTCCTCGGCGATTATATCCAAGGTTATGCCTCTTTGGGTGACAATGCGGAATGTTCCTCGGCGATTATATCAGGAAAAGGGACTTTGGTACTTAGGCAGTCGTGTTGGAGAGCCTAAGAAGCTTCATATGGATACAGAATTATGTGCTAAGTTTGATGAAGCCAAGATTCTTGTCAATGTTAACTTGCAAGAAGAGTTGCCTTCGTCTCATTGTTTTCGTTCTAAAGATGGGTTGAATGTGAAAATTGGGTTTGAGTATCCTTGGGTACCGTTTAAGTGTTGTGCTAAGTTTGATGAAGCCAAGATTCTTGTCAATGTTAACTTGCAAGAAGAGTTGCCTTCGTCTCATTGTTTTCGTTCTAAAGATGGGTTGAATGTGAAAATTGGGTTTGAGTATCCTTGGGTACCGTTTAAGTGTTCTCTTTGTAGTAAGTGGGGTCATTCTCCGAGTCTTTGTAAAAAAGGATTACCGGAGTCTACAAAGGGACAAAGTGATTCGACTGAGCTCCCTTCATTCCCAAAGCGGGTGGAGGAAGTTGACAAAGGGGTTGAGGTTAATAATGCTGCGGCAGATATGGTAGTAGAGGATGTTGTTAAAACTCGTGTGGATGAGGTAGAGGGTTCTCAAGCGTCTGCAGAGTGTAGAGGGACAGGAGTCGTAACTTCTAACCATTTATTCGAACGATGTAAGGGTGATGAGTTGGAGGATGACTTGGAGGTTGGGTGGCAGCAAGTTACTTCACCATCTCGACGTCAAAATAGATCAAACATTGTGGAGGATCGTGTCATTACTTCTCCTACACAATTTGATTGTTTGAAGGATGTCCCGGAGGAAGGGGAAATAAGGGTTGATTCGGTTAGTGTGAGCAAGGAGGCTACGGATATTGATAAAGGAGGTAATGAAAAGGAGCGACTTAAGACTAATGTTGAAGTAGCTCCTTCAAGATCTACTCGTTCATCTAGTAAGCCAGCTAGGGGTGCTAAGACAGGTTCAGTAGGTGGACGAGGGAGGGGGAAGAAACATTTATAATGGTAGCTTTCTTTTGGAACATAAGAGGACTTAATGGGTCTTCTACACAGAAGTTGGTGCGAGATTTATTTCGTAACAACAATATGAAGTTTGGGTGTTTGTTAGAAACAAAAATTTTGGAGCCTAGTGCTTTGATGGTTCGCAATCATATTAGTCAAGAGTTATCTTTTCTGGCTAATTATGAGTTTCATTATTTTGGTCGTATTTGGATTTTGTGGAGGAAGGAGGTTAAGTTAACTCCAATATTTAAGAGTTCACAACATATTACGTGTTCTATTGAATGGTCGGGGGTTCCTTTGTTCCTTTGTACATTCATATATGCATCGAATTCTGAGGTAGAACGTCGAGACTTATGGGCAGCATTGTCTTCTCAGTTTCAGCTGCGGAGATATGGTGATTGTCCTTGGGTTTTGGTGGTGATTTTTTGTCCTTGGGTTTTGGTGGTGATTTTAATGAAGTATTGAGTGTTTAGGAACACTCAAACACTCAACCGGTTCACGGTCTTTCTGGGATGAGAGAATTTCAGACTCTTGTTAATAGTTGTGAGCTTCTTGATCTGCAGTACCAAGGGCCGGTTTTTACATGGAGTAATAGACGGGATGGGGATCTCATATGCAAGAAGCTAGATAGATGGCTTGTTAATGCTAAATGGTTGGAGAGTTTTCCTTTGTCATATGCTGTTTTTGAGGCGGGTGGTTGTTCGTACCACTTACGGGGTCGTTTGATGTTGAGTTCGATTTCGGATAATGAAAATAGACCATTTAAATTTTCGAATGTGCTGACAGAATTTCTGGAGTTTCTTTCAGTGGTGGGGTCGGCTTGGAGCCAGAATACTCCTTTATATATTTCGACTTCATCGTTATTTCGATTTTCGAAATCATTAAAACAGTTGAAGGGACCTCTTCGAGCACTCGAGAAAACTCATTTGTATGATATTTCAAGACGTAAGAAGGTGGCATATGATGAGCTATGTTTAGCTCAGCAAAACTCACTGCAACACCCGACGGAGGAGGCTCAAGGGTGGAAGGTGAGGCGGTGATTCGTTGGGAGAAACTAGCTCATATCGAAGAGAGTTTCTTGAAGCAGAGATCTAAGTTGCATTGGCTAAAAGTGGGTGATAGGAATAATCTATATTTCTATAACTCTCTATTGGCGCGACGTGGTGTTAATTCAATTGTTGAGGTTGGTGAGTGGAGAGCAAGTATTAACGAGTCCAGAGGATATTAGACAAGAGGCAGTTTCCCATTCTCAATCATTTTTGAATCTCACTCCGGCTTCATATAATGGTTGTTCTTTGGAGGAGCTGCGGGATTTGGTATCTTATCGTTTAGTGAGGGTGATATGGTGGGTTTGACAGCAGAGGTAACTGAAGAGGAGATTAAAGACACATTGTTTGCTATGCCGAACAATAAAGCTCTAGGACCAAATGGATTTACATCTGAGTTTTTAAAGGCTGCTTGGGGTTTATTGGAAGGGACTTTGTTGTTGTTATTAGGGCGTTTATCTGAGTTTTTAAAGGCTGCTTGGGGTTTATTGGAAGGGACTTTGTTGTTGTTATTAGGGCGTTTTTTCAAACTGGTTATCTACCCAAGGGTATTAACTCTACAGTCTTGGCGTTGGTTCCGAAGAAGACGGATGCACACACAATAAGGGATTATCGTCCAATCTCTTGTTGTAATGTGTTATATAAGGTCATTTCTAGGATCTTGGCTAAGTGTCTGAAGGTTGTTCTTCCAGGTATGGTAGCGCCAAATCAGTCCGTATTTGTTGCCAATCATTTGCTTATGGAAAATGTGCTATTGGCATCGGAGATAGTGAAAGATTTTGGTTCCGAAGAAGACGGATGCACACACAATAAGGGATTATCGTCCAATCTCTTGTTGTAATGTGTTATATAAGGTCATTTCTAGGATCTTGGCTAAGTGTCTGAAGGTTGTTCTTCCAGGTATGGTAGCGCCAAATCAGTCCGTATTTGTTGCCAATCATTTGCTTATGGAAAATGTGCTATTGGCATCGGAGATAGTGAAAGATTATCATAAACCATCGGTTAGTCTGAGATGTGCTTGTGCTTGATATGGCAAAGGCTTTTGATTCTGTTCAATGGCAATTTATACTTAGTATATTGAGAGTTATGGAGATTCCAGAAAAGTTTGTTCGATGGATAGAAGTGTGTATTACTACTGCCTCGTTTTCGGTTCAGGTGAATGGTTCTTTAGCAGGGTATTTTGGTAGTATGCGAGGACTTCGGCAAGGTTGTTCGTTGTCGCCGTACTTGTTCGTTCTTTGTATGAATGTTCTATCTTCTTTACTAGATGGCGCAGCTCGTCAGCGGACTATAGGTTATCATCCACAATGCCAGGATATGGGTCTCACGCATCTTTGTTTTGCTGATGACTTGTTGGTTTTCATGGAAGGTACTCAAGATTCTATTGATGGGCTTCTCATTTCCGAAGAAGACGGATGCACACACAATAAGGGATTATCGTCCAATCTCTTGTTGTAATGTGTTATATAAGGTCATTTCTAGGATCTTGGCTAAGTGTCTGAAGGTTGTTCTTCCAGGTATGGTAGCGCCAAATCAGTCCGTATTTGTTGCCAATCATTTGCTTATGGAAAATGTGCTATTGGCATCGGAGATAGTGAAAGATTATCATAAACCATCGGTTAGTCTGAGATGTGCTTGTGCTTGATATGGCAAAGGCTTTTGATTCTGTTCAATGGCAATTTATACTTAGTATATTGAGAGTTATGGAGATTCCAGAAAAGTTTGTTCGATGGATAGAAGTGTGTATTACTACTGCCTCGTTTTCGGTTCAGGTGAATGGTTCTTTAGCAGGGTATTTTGGTAGTATGCGAGGACTTCGGCAAGGTTGTTCGTTGTCGCCGTACTTGTTCGTTCTTTGTATGAATGTTCTATCTTCTTTACTAGATGGCGCAGCTCGTCAGCGGACTATAGGTTATCATCCACAATGCCAGGATATGGGTCTCACGCATCTTTGTTTTGCTGATGACTTGTTGGTTTTCATGGAAGGTACTCAAGATTCTATTGATGGGCTTCTCATGGTTCTTAAGCGTTTTGAGAGTCTATCTGGTCTAGAGGTAAATTTTCAGAAGAGCATAATTTTTCCAGCTGGTTTAGCGGACTCAAGTTGGGCGGACGTTTGTGTGAATCTTCCATTCTCTGTGGGAGTTTTGCCGGTTCGTTACTTGGGTTTGCCGTTGTTGACTAAAGGAATGAATCTTCCATTCTCTGTGGGAGTTTTGCCGGTTCGTTACTTGGGTTTGCCGTTGTTGACTAAAGGACGTTGTTGACTAAAGGAATGGTGGTAGCTGATTATAGCTCTCTTATTGAGCGGATACGTTCAAAAATGCAGACTTGGACAGCTCATTTTTTATCATATGCTGGGAGGTTGCAGCTTATTGCTTTAGTTATCAATGGGTTGGTGAATTTTTTGTTACAAGCTTATCATTTACCGGCTCGTTGTTTTCATGATATAGAGTCTCTTTGTGCTGCCTTTCTTTGGGATGGACCACAGCTAAATGTAAGACGGGCTCGGGTGGCTTAGGACAAACTGTGTTGTCCAAAGTCGGAGGGAGGACTCGGCTTGAGGTCGTTAAAGGAGATTAGGACGGTCAATGGGTTGAAGCTCATTTGGCGAATTGTATCGCGGGCTGATTCGTTGTGGGTAAGATGGATCTATGGTCAGATTATAAAGGCGGATTGTTTTTGGTTAATAGGTGATGGTGCAGTGGCTTCATGGCGGTTCAAGAAACTATTAAAGTTGAGGGATGTTGCAAGGACTTTTCATAAAGTTGAGCCAAGATCAGGTACTATGATTTCCTTTTGGTATGATGAGTGGTCAGGTCTTGGGTGTTTGTTGGACCTTGTCGGCTCACGGGGTATTATAGACTTGGGAATTTCTTTGCATACTACGTTGAATATGGTTTTGGTTAATCGAAGGAGACATCGTCATCGTCAAGACGTGTACAATATTATTGAGGATGAGATACAGAAAGTGCAGATGCAACAAAGTGGCGAGGGGGGAAGATACTCATCTATGGAAGAAGGGTTTAGATATATATTCGTCTCAGTTTTCAACACGCCATACATGGTTGTTGTTGCATCCAAATAGGCCGGTGGTGTCTTGGAAGTCTTTGGTTTGGTTCCGATATGCTATTCCTAAACACTTTTATTCAGTGGCTTGTGTGTCTACAACGACTACCAACGTTGGATATGATAGGTGTCTGGAATCCTACGATTAGTGTTCTATGTGTTCTCTGCAAAAGGAGGGTAGAGACACACTCCCATCTTTTCTTTAGCTGCTTGTTTTCGGAACAGGTGTGGAGTCGTTTAACTAGAAGATTTTTACGGACTGAGTACTCGGCTGATTGGGAGGATCTTACACATCTCTTGCTCGACTACCGTTCTCATTTCTACAGAATTTTTTATTTCGATGTGTTTTCCAGATTGCGATATACATGATTTGGACAGAAAGGAACAAGCAGAGACATGGTCATCAAGAAATGGCTGCAGGGAAGCTAGCTTCCTTAATTCGAAGAATGGTGATAAATCGTTTATCGTCGATCATTCAGATGGGAGATGTTCGGTTTCGGGATAGTTTACAGCTATGGCTTTCATATCATTTCGATCATTCAGATGGGAGATGTTCGGTTTCGGGATAGTTTACAGCTATGGCTTTCATATCATTGATAGTATTTCGAGAGAATTATGTTAATTCTCATATCTTTTGTTCGAAACTATGTTTTGATTCAGTTTTTTGGTGAATAAAGTTTTAACATTCATATTAAAAAAAAGAAACACTATGGGTACGTAGTATATTAAACCAGTTTTTAAAAAAAAAAAACATAAGGGAAATTCTTGTAAATCCGACATTTGGAGATGATCGTTGATGGATATGAGATGATAGAAGACACAAATCAAGCGGCGGCTCGGGGACGTCTGATCAGACCTTTGGTTGGGTATATTGGAACAAAGAGAAACTATTCTTCTTCACGAGATAGCGTGGAAGTGGAACGTGACTCGGAGGCGGCGAGTTCATTGTCACAGAATTCGCGTAACATTCTTCTGTTTGTTTTGATTGATAATTCATCATGCCTTCCTTAGTCTTACCAGTAATTCGTAAATGTGGTATAATGTAGATAGAGGAGTCTTCTTTAGCGACCATATTAACCCCAACTCAAATTTCTATAGCGTTCTTGAAAGAAGAATGTGAATAATCAGATACACAAGATAGAGAGACCTGTGAGAGAAAGAGTGCTGAGTGAATAATAGATAGAAGATGATCAATGTTCATATTTATAAGAATTTTTGAGTTACTTTTCGCGTGACAATATATATATCTATTTCTAAAATACAAAAATTAAACTAATTAGTTATAGTACTCACATAATCTAACAATAATTTTTTTTAGTAAATAAAATAAATAAATTTTTATTTCCAATGACATTCACATGTAAATATCTACAAAACTAAGTTTCTTTCAATTTTGTACTTCCCAAATATTATATAGATTATCAAATTATGGAGATGAGATAAAAGGTTTTCTCTTTTTTTTGTCAATAAGAAGAAGAAAAGGAAACTTTTTTTTTTTTTGGTCGGAAAGAAGAAAAGGAAACTAAAATAATAAATATCAAAAGATGTTTTGAGAGGGCCAAGTGCTCAGATAACCTCCACTTATGATTTTTAACCCTATAACCTCCAAACAAAAAAACAGTTTTTTTGTCAACACATGAGAATTTTATTTTGAAAACATGGTTGGCTGGGTTTTTTTTTATAAAGGTTAGAAGATTAAAATGATAAGGGGAGAGTCATTTGAGCATTAACATGAGAAAGAAAAAGAACAAAAAGGAACTCGACACAATTTTTATTATTTGAAATCGATTTATTTATTTTTGGAACTACTTGGAACTACATTTTAGATTTTATGGTCAAGTATGATGTATTGTGGTAAATAATTTAAATTTTAACCTATGTAGTTATCCATTATTGATACCATATCAATAAGAGCATTTCTACTAAAGAAGAATGGAACGAACAAATAACTATCGATTGAAAACTTACGATTTAGAGAAGAACTACAAGAGATGCTGAAGGCGGTTTTGGGCTTTGACGCAAGGCCCATTTTCAAAAGTAGGCTTATAGGCCCGTATATGTATCAATATAATTAGATCTAGGCCTGGGCTTATTCACCGGGCCGAATTGGTCGGGCCGTAATTTCCGAGTAAGCCCATTTTCGGTGTGGGCCGAATTTAGATTAGAAAACCGATCGGTTCAAATTAATTTTTTGTTCGAGAACCGAAATTTCCGAACCGAATTTGACAAACCGAAATAAACCGATATTACTTACACAAACCTAACCCTAGTACCCTCATTAACTCACGACGAAACGGCGATATAGAAGAGAAAATTGAATCTGCAAAATTGTGAAGATCTGACTCAGAAAATCAAAGGTTCGTCTCTTAATCTTCATCTTCTTCTTTGTTCTTTGCTGTTTATTTGTTGGATTGCGCAAGAAAATTTTGAAAACCCAAAACCAAAAAAATATTAACCCTAATTTTTGTGTCAATTTTTCTCCATATCGTTTGTTTTCTTCTCCAATTCGTTTGTTTTTGTTATTCATTTCTTCTTTGTGAAACTATCCATATTTTACTTACAGTATGCGAAGCCACAAACCCTTACGCGATGAATACATTCATCGACACAACCTTTTCTTTCTGGGTTCGTCTACTCATAAATATTATGTTCATCAATCTTCTGTCGCATCAATCTGAGGTAATTTCAAAGTAATCGAGTCTATTTTTGTAAGGTTTGGCTTCGATTCCACTTGTGCATGTTTATCTCTCAAATGTTATGTTAGGGGTTCGATGTAGCTATATTTGATGTTTTGTTAGGGTTCGTTTGATTGTATTGTTTGTGTTTGTGATCTAAATTTCAAGTTGCGATTGAGTCGATACAGCCTCTATTTGTATCATTCTGATTTCGGTTTATTTTTTTGGTATCCATTGATTGCTCTCTCATTTCAACTCTGTCTCTCCTAAAGAACCCACTTTTGATTTTCGAGGAGATGCTGAAGGGTGGCCATATGATTTTGTAAATTCAGAAGATTATCCTCTTTCTCATCAAAGAGGAACAATCCAAGGTGAATTCTTTATCAAAGACAGGTAAAATAAATATATTGATATAGTTTTGTCAAACTTATTTTTATGTTTTAATCATTCTTTCATTGTATTTTTTTTTCTTTTGAATCATATACTATAATGTTGTAGGTATGTGTCAAGTTTAAAATTTTGTCATATGTGTGTTGAATTAGTGTTGGCTTCTTTGATTTTGGTGTATTTGGTTTAACTTTGATTTTGGTGTATTTGGTTTAACGAACGAACTGATTAACCGAAAAGAAAATAATTTTAGTTAAAATTCGGAGTAATTATAATTGTTCAAACCGAACCGAACCGAAATTGATTTTCCGAACCGAACCGGAATTAAATTCGGTTTTTGTTCAGTATAAAATTAAAATTGAAAAATTCCGAATTTCCGATTTAGCCGTTCCGAACCAAACCGAACCGAATTTCCGGTAGCCCAGGTCTATTTAGACCACATTATTAGTACAATCTCATTTCAAAAGTCGTACATATGTTGGTTCACAACTAGAGCAAGTACAATGGATCAGCAAGATAAATACGTGCCAGCACGATTTGTAAGGAATGAGCAAAAAGTTGCTTTATTCTTTCCAGATACTTATATCAGCAAGATAAATACGTGCCAGCACGATTTGTAAGGAATGAGCAAAAAGTTGCTTTATTCTTTCCAGATACTTATATTATTACACTAAACTGACTCATCGACAGGGGTCTCCTTCTAATAAAATAAGGTGGTTATGTCTGAATAAAACAATAATAATTGTAACAATGATAGTGAAATAGACCCTTACCAAATCCATACTTGATTTTTCTTTTCTTTTTTTTTTTAAAAAAATTGAGTTCTTACTGAACTTGTTCTACTTTTACCACCTGAACCACAATCATTATCACTATAAGATGGTAAATAGAAGTCATAAGGTGGCTGTTAGAGTGAGAGGTAAGGCCAATGATTACTTACTCTTCACTGAAAGGTAAAATGTGCAAATTTAGATGTTTCCAGAACTTTTGTGAACTAATAACATTCCTTGGAATTGGTAATTATCTTTTAGTAGAATAAATTTTACAAGTCCGGAGTCGAGGTTGATAAGAACTTGGATATGAGTAGCCAAGAGACCAAATGATGTTGGAACTGGAGAAAGCAAAAAGTGAGAAACCAACTTTAATCCCAACCCAAAAAAATCATAAGCACTCTGTTATGGAATTTGGCGAGCTTTCCGGAGATAAGAATATGTCATTAGCATCTGACTGTAGAGTGAGAGGTAAGGCCAAGGATTACTTACTATTCGCTGAAAGGTAAAATGTGCAATTTATATGTTTCCAGAACTTTATATTCTGTGAACTAATAATATTCCTTTGGAATGGGTAATTATCTTTTAGTAGAATAAATTTACCAGTCTGGAGTCGAGGTTGATAAGAACTTGGATGTTGAGAGAAGATAGATCTTGTTTATGCCACGTGTACTTACGAAAAATGGCTCGTTACATTCTTGCTGACGCACCGATCATACAACAACACGATAAAAATTACGAATGACAAGACAAAGAACTAGGAGAACCACCATCATACGCTCAACCAAAACCAGCAAAAGCCAAGAGGAATTACCAAAAGAAGAATTAGAGGAAGAGACACTAGCTAAAACACCTTATAATCACCATAGACCAATCACCTAACAAAAAATAAGACAATATGGGTTTAAAGACAAAGCCAACACCCTCACACCTATATCTGTAATAGAGCCAACATAATCAATCTACATCTAAAGCCATAAACATCGTGACATAAAAATCAAGTCCGGAGAAGAAAAGAAGATGAATATAGTTTCAAAAACACCGAGAAACAGATGGTTATGGAGTATTGCATTGCACCTTATCGCATTCAAACTCTAAACTCAAAAACCTTCCAAATCAAATGATGTTTAACAAAAAAGCAAATAGCAAAACTCCCTCATGGCTCGCTGGTTAAGGATACCTGATGCCAAAAAAGTCAGGTTTCCGGTTGAATTGATCAATTTGAACTAGGTTTTTTTTTTTAACACTTATTATTATCATTAGACTAAAGTTTTTACAACATAGATTAGTTTGAACTAGGGTCTAGTAATTATTATCGGAGATAAGACCATCCACAATGGCTTGATGAATAATCTTTTTAATCAGCTTAATAGCTGCAATGGAGTTTTTTTTCACCTACTGAATCTTACGTGGATTCAGATGAGAACTCCGTTTAATTGATGACAGACATAACACATGGCATTATTTCATTGGAACAAAGCATACTAAAAATATTAATTTTTTTCTTTCCCTATATTATTAAAAGTTAATTATTAGATAATATGTCGACCAAAAAAAAAAAATTATTAGATAATATAATTATTATTTTTATTTTATTTTTATATCAAAATTTATATTTTCTTACACTCTACAAATAGAGACTAGTCTCATTTGATTTAGACATAAGGAAAAAAAATCTTATTTTGTCTAAATAAATTCCAATAAATATGTTTTCAATCCTTAAAATTCTATTAGTTACGTTTTCAGTTACCTAGATCTTTACAATATATCAAAGATTGCAAAGTGGATTTAGTCAAATATATAGACAAAATTCAGAATGTTTAGAGAGTAAATTGTTTTTCTAAAAAAATATAATATAAGAGTTTTATGGTTTAAATATATAATATTATAATATTTATGAGTGTTTAAATAAAATTTAAATATACTTTATTAAAATTATATATTTAAATAAAAAGTGGGATAGGGTGTTGAATTTTTCTAAATAAAACCATTGTATAGTATAAAATGATAAAGAGTGTTGAATTGTGAAGTGGATGAAAGAGAAGATGATGTGTAGAAAAATTAAGGGTGTTGAATAAAATTGAGTGTTGAAATCAATGTATATAGTCTAAGAAATATAAAAAAGTCAGAATGTGATGGACTCGATTTCGACCATACACAATTTCATTATATCAGATAAATCAAACTCTTTTTTTTTTTTTTTTGACCATACACAATTTCATTATATCAGATAAATCAAACTCTTTTTTTTTTTTTTTTGTCATGGAATCAAACTCTATACCTCACGTGAAATATAGTAGTACTATATATATGTCTACCTCAGATATTACGTCACTCATAGGATCATCTGAAAAAAAAATCAAGAAACACACAATGAAACATGATGTTGACATTTGACAAATTGGACCAGTAAAAGTAGGAACGGGACGCAATTACTTATCTATTTGAGACTTTTGTTTTACTTTTTTATCTTTTGACTGTTTATACAGTTGAAACTTTTAAAACTAAATTCAAAATTTACACACCGAACGCAATACGATAATATTCAACAGAAAAGTAAAAAAGTGTAGAAACCCAACGACTTTATGTTGCAGTTCCTCATCTCTGTCTATATACCGCAGCCCATGTTTTTTCTGTAGATAGGCACTTCTTATTGTCTGCTTCCATGAAGCTGAAACTTATAACAACTAAACTAATTTAATTAAAATCAATAATTTCTCAGGGGCAGAAAATTTCTTTTATTCTTTTAAGTATGTAAGAACTTTAAATATAGTTATATAATTAAGCTCTTGGTGATGTAGTAGTGTATGCGCATTTTTAATGTGCATTTTAATAGTTATTAGTATATATATACACATTCTTTGTTGTTAATTTACTATGCACATTACATACACACAGTGGCGGAGGTAGAATTTGACTTTGTAGGGGTAAAACAAAATTAGCTACCATATAGTATTAAAACCAAATATTAAGTAAGTAATCTTAAGTGTTTTCCAAAAAAAAAAAACAAGTAATCTTAAGTAAGTGGCATAAAAATAAAACTAAATAGATAGGTGGAAT
>CM071721.1:3808090-3830621 GCA_036630335.1 Physaria fendleri | reverse complement strand
CGAACATTTCTTTTTAAGTCTTTTTAGGAGTTTGTAAAGAGTTAAATTATAAAATTCTATGGCTCCTTTTCTTTTTCCTTTCTGGACCATTTGTAATCTTTTTAGGAGTTTGTAAAGAGTTAAATTATAAAATTCTATGGCTCCTTTTCTTTTTCCTTTCTGGACCATTTGTAAAGGGTTATTGTATAAATATAAAACCCTAAGGCCCACCTTTTCTTTTAGTATAAATAGAATTGAATAAAACCCTAAGGCCCAACCCTTTTAGTATTTAAGCTTCTTTTTCCCTTTCTTTTCATTTGACACTTGAATAGAAATTGAATCATTTTGAAAGATGAGAGTCTCTCTCTTTCTCTCTTGTGACCGTTGACAAATCCGGCCACACAAAGGCCTTGCCGTCGACATTTTCCGGCGAGCCACCTTGGAGACACCGTTGATTTCCCGGCCTCCATTCTATTCCATCTTCCATTCCACCCATTTTGAGCCTCTTGTTGACTACTTCCAAGAAGCTCTTCCACCCACTTTCACCTCCATATCCGCCCACCCCACCTCTCCATATTGAGCCTCTCTTTGTTGATTTCCCAAGGAGAAACTCTCTATACTTCTTCCCCTTCAAATCTGCCTCCACCAAAGACCCATCTTCCATGGATTTTAAGCTTAGGACCCTTGAGTCATATCAAAAAGACCCATCTTCCATGGATTTTAAGCTTAGGACCCTTGAGTCATATCAATAGGAGGAAATAATTCCTCAAAAAATACTACATTACGAGATATAAAAATCTCATTAGATTCTAAATCCAGTAGCTTATAACCTTTAAACCCTGATGGATAACCCAATGAATATACATGCTCTTGATTTCTCTTGGAATTTTTGTCTATGCCTTGAAGATGGGTTAGCATAGCACAAACATCCAAAAGTCTTCAAATCAGTATAATCTGGCTTCTTTCCCATCAAAAGCTCATAAGGAGTTAGCACAAACATCCAAAAGTCTTCAAATCAGTATAATCTGGCTTCTTTCCCATCAAAAGCTCATAAGGAGTCTTATCTCCAATGACTGGAGAAGGTACTCTATTAATCAAAAACACAGCTGTGAGAATACAACTTCTCCAATGTTGTAAAGGGACAGATGATTGAAACAAAAAGGATCTGGCTACATTCAGAATATGTTGGTGTTTTCTCTCCACCACACTGTTTTGTTCAGGCGTCTCAGGGTATGAATGATATGACACAATTCCTTTCTTCTTATATAATGCATCAAATTTGAGCTCTGGTGCATTATCTGCTCTCACAGATTTAACCTTTGCATCAAACTGATTCTCCACCATTGTTAGAAACTCTGGAAATATGGTCAACACATCACTCTTCAGCTTCAACAGATAAGTCCAAGTTACCCTTGTATAATCATCAACTATTGTGAGAAAATACCTATGACCTTCAGGAGTTTCTACTGAGAATGGTCCCCATACATCTATATGAAGAAGCTCAAAAGGATTTTGACATTTGTTATGGCGTATTGGAAAAGGAAGTTTCTTTTGTTTAGCTTTCTAACAAATCTCAAAATGCAACTTTTCTTTATTCTTTTGTTTAGAAATTCCAAGTTCATCAGAAAGTAAAGCAATACGACCAAAAGAACTGTGACCAAGACGTTTGTGCCATATATTAGCATCCACAACAGAATTAACTACAGAAGAAAAACAAACAGTCTCTTCATTATTCTTCAAACAGCTTCTCTCCTTATCTTCTTCCTCCAAAATGTATAAGTTTCTTCTCTCCTTATCTTCTTCCTCCAAAATGTATAAGTTTCCTATCTTTTTACCTCTTCCAATCATTAACTCCCTGGTAATATCCTGTATTATACACTGCTGCTTGATAAAGAAAATCTCCATACTACTATCAGCAGTTAAGGCATTCACACTGATCTAATTCAATCTAAAATCAGGGATATAGAGCACATTCTTCAACAACAAATCACTATTAACAAGAATATCACCAATTCCTCCTATCTCAATTGTTGATCCATTAGGCAAATAAACTTTCTGTCTTTTAGATAAATCCAGAGACACAAACATATGCTTATTGTGTGAAACATGGTTTGTGGCTCCGGAATCAATAATCCAAGTCTTGACAGAACTTTTACATTCCGAGATAGTTAAAATTCCAACAAAGTCGATAACAGAGGAAGAATAGACCATACCAGCAACATTATTCTGATGAGTACCCTGAGAAGTACCAGCTTTGTCACCATCTGCATTAGTAGACTGAGTTTGTAGTTGCGTACTGACGTAAGCTATAAGATTTTGAATCTAATCCTTGCTTAAGTTCCCATTATTAGCATCAGTAGTTCCAGTTTCTCCTTTTACACTTCCAACTTGTCCAACAATTGCATGTTTTGTAGTGTTCTTATCTCCATTTTTCCCTTTCTTCCAACCAATAGGATAACCATGAAGTTTATAGCACTTGTCTACTGTGTGTCCAGTATAGCCACAGTGAGAACAAATGGGTTTATCCTTTTTCTGAACAAAATTCACTAAACTGTCATCTCTAGATTGTGGAACAGATTGTTCCTGGTCCTACAGAGAGATGTTGAATGCAGTAGAAGGTATCACTGAATTAAATTGTCTCTGACAATCATCTTGATCCAAGAGATTATAAATCTCTGTCAAACCAGGTAGAGGTTTCTTCGTAATGATTTGACCTCTAATAACAGAATACTTATCACTTAATCCAGCAAGAAAGTTAACAACCCTTCCTCTCTCAACTTTCTCTTTTGCTGCAACTTGATTACCACAAACATAAGATCCACAACACAAACAATTTCAGAAATCTCAGCACCATCTAAATTATCCCAAAGAGTCTTCAAACTAGTGTAATAGCAAGCCAAGTCCATAGAACCTTGGCGAAGATCCTGAATCTGTTGAATAAGCTGAAATGTTCTAGGCAAACGAAGATCCTGAATCTGTTGAATAAGCTGAAATGTTCTAGGCAAATTTGTCATGTGGTATCTATCATATAAATTCTTCCAGATCTGAGATGCATTAGTGAAAGACAAGATACTTCCATAGATTTGCATAGAAACAGTATTCAATATCCACGATCTAACCATACTCTCACATTTAGACCAGATGTTGTAAATAGGATTACCTTCATCAGGTCTGACAAACGATCCGTCGATAAAAGCCAATTTGTTCTTTGCGTTTAGTGTTATCTTCATCACAGAGCACCACTGATTGTAGTTCGATCCATCGAGTTAAACGGAGACTATAACCATTCCTGGATGATCGGAACTGTGGAGATTCAGTGGAGAATGCATATTGTCTGGATTCATCCATATAGCTTGAGCTTGATTCAGTTTCTCAGCTTCTGGAGTCAGACTAGCAGCTCGCAAAGATCGATTGGACCGGCGATTGTTTTTCCGGAGCATAATCACCATCGTCGAAAGCAACAAGAGAAAAACAAGAAAATAACAGAAACAATAGCAAATTCGAGCTAAGCGTTAAGCTCTGATACCATATTAGAAGATTCAGAGTTAATCTGCTAAGAAATCTAGAAGAAATCTAGAAGAAATCTAGCTCAATCAAAGACCAACCATGGATCTCGAGTGAGAGAAGGAGATGATATTTTTTATTTCAAAATGTTCTGTTATTGAAAGAGAATACAGTGCCTATATACACTGGATGAATAATAAACTAAACCGGGACAAGCCGGAGCTAATTCTAAACCAAGATAAAATTGACATAAACCAAAGAAATATATCTAAAAGTTTTCTTATACACATTTGTGGATACTGCAAATTAATTAGAGACTGTACTTGAAATGAAAGTAGCTTATACTTACAATAATAGTGCTTTCTTATTGCAGCTTGTTTTGTTTTCCCTTGTAATCTCCAAGTTCTTCGACTTCCCAGCTTTCTTGTGATACAACGTGCTTGTCCCCTTGTAATCTCCAAGTTCTTCAACTTCCCAGCTTTCTTGTGATACAATGTGCTTGTGTGAATGAGTACTCCTGCCAAAAAATATGAAAAATGAAGTTTGGTAAACAATATTTGTGAACTCTTCAATTGAAACATACTCCTATTAAGAGAACCTCATAGCAAGAAGACATAGAAAACCAAATTAATGTACCTCCATCTTCTCCATTAGCTTTTCGGTTGTTGGAGCAGAAACCATAGTATTACATGCACCTGGCTTGATAAAACCTTCTTTAACACCAGTGTCAAATAAAGAAAGCAAATTGTTATAATGTCGATCAACATTCAATAGACCAACCTGCAGAAACAAATTTCAAATGAATTGACAGAGGTTTTTACTTTTGAAACCAAAAGTCTAAACTTTGCTAGGTTTTTCAGAATATAAAGAGATTAGTTACCAGATAGTGCAATGAAAACCTCAGCTTCATTTGCCATTGCAGCTTCTCTTTCATGCATGTCTGCAAACACTCTTACATCACCCAATGTCTCACCAGATATCTGATGGAACCAGAGTCATGAGATTTTAAGGGGAAAAATATATAACCATACAAGCCCAAATTTAACTATAAACAAAAATACAAGAAACATTTTCCCTCTTCTGATCTTAAATCATAGAATGCAAGGAAGAACCAAGAGCTAATAGCCTTATAGTGCAAACAAATGAATAGCTTCCAAACACATGAATACATGATTCATAGCAAAGAAATAGCCCGTCAAAAAAAAAAACAAAGCAGAGCGGTTAAGCCAAGTGATAAAGTCTTAACGTTTTCTAGGCACACAATGGCCTTACACAAATAGAGATATTTTGAGAAATCTAGACATTGAAGATGAAGATGTACTTACAAATATAGAGCCAACATCCCATTGATGGGCAATATGAGCCAAGATAAACCACAAAGTGATTATAGCCAACATCTTTAGACTCAATAGAAAATTCTGATCAATAATCTATTGTTACATACATGAAATCATATCAAACATTGATAATTTACCAAATCATCATCATCATCTTCAAAGGTCTCAACTCCAATTGGTGGCTTTGGTATGACAGCAACGATCAAAGATCAAAGATCAAACAATCTTCAGAAGAAACCAATAGTCTTACATAATCTAAGATCCATTCATGAAATACACCACTCAGCAAAAAAAGGATTTATACCTTGCTTGACGGTAACGTATAAGAGTATCACTGAACACTGATCACCATCTCTCTGTATAGCCGTTCAAATTCTTTATTCTATTTTTACATGATTCAATTTTTAGAAGATGACGAGGAAAAATTAAGGGACGGTTCACATTTCGGAAAATTAATTTGTATTTCGATAAAATGAGACAATAAAACGAATCGGAATCGTTTAACTTCTATAGATATTGTTTTGGGAATAAGACTTTTCAACTTTTCATGTTAAATTAATTGGTGATTTATTTTAATATATTAAAAAAATTGTTTTGATGTGGACACTCTAGAAATTGAGAGTGAACTCCCCTACTAGTAATGTAGATTTCACTTAAAATTATGAAAAGATCTAAGAGAGAGGGCACGCTATAAATTAGCTAATTACCGATATAATTTTGGTTAATAAAACCAGAGATTAAGAAAAAAGAAAATATAATTTAAATTAGTAAAACTAGACGAGCGGGTGTAGCTCGGTTGGTAAGCACACCCCGCCCTGACCTCTAGGTCAGAGGTTCGAGTCCGCCCCGCCCTGACCTCTAGGTCAGAGGTTCGAGTCACGCCTGTGACATTAATATGTCACATTATAAATGGTCACATAATGGATCTGGACCACCCCTTTCCCCTTCTTCAATTGTATCCTCTCAATTTCTGTATTGGCCCGAGGCCACAAAATTGTAATGTTAAAAAAAAAAAAATTAGTAAAACTAAGGAACGCACAAAAAAATAAAATCATACTCAGACACTTTGACAAAAATTGCTATTAAGTTAATTCTTTATTTTTGTTTCATTCATAATACTATAACTTCAGCCATTGATTTACTTGGTTATTTGATTTTATTAATAAAGTTTCAGTTGAAAAAAAAACAAAAAATAGTAAAACTAAGGAAGAAAAAAAAAATAAAGAGAGAGACTATACAAGAACTACACAAAAATCATTAGCCAAACTTGGTCTCTTTTTCGTGTACTCCCACATAAATTTTTACAAAATCTCTGGGATGGTTAGAGAGTTACAATGAGAAACAATTATAGGGGCTCGGCGAATCTAAAAATTTCTTCGCAGCAATTATCTTCCTCTTGTTCTTGGATGTTGTTCTTGAAGGGAACATTTTTTGGTTTCTCTGAATTTACTATTGTAGGAAAATGAAAGCTGGATTTTCCAAAAGTTCCTCAGCAGGTTTCACTTGGGCAAAGTCCTTATCTTGCATTGAACTCGATAAGTCATCTATCGAGAAGGAAATGATGTTGCTGCGCGAGGCCAAAATCGAATGGTTTTGATAGTTTATAGAAAGACAAAAAGGTCATGACTTTGAATCATAGATCCCAAAACCACACTTACCTCGAATCCTCTTTTAACAAGAAGTCACTGCTGTCAGTCATGACTCCTGTCATGCTTGCAATTACCTGTTGATCAGTGAGCATGAATTAAACTACTATAGCAGATGATCTCAAAGAGCATATATGTCAAGAGAAGATAACTGTTTCCTCAGAAAGCTTACATCTTGGGAAACACTCTTTGTGTTGTAGATTTCATCCTTGTACAGAGTACATAGTTTGAAATGCTGCTGTATTTGAAGGTTCTGAGTGAATGACAAATGGTGTGAGCTTTAGCATAATGTCAAAATTCAACAGTTATCCGTAAAAGAGTTGAGTATAGAGAGACTCACTGGACACAGATCATTTGCGATCTCATCATAGGAGATGTTGTATTTCTTATGGATTAGCTGTTGTTAAAGCAAATTTAAAGGGGCACATATGTGAGAAATCCGAAATCTTAACTTAGATTCAAGTAAAGTTAAAGATAACTTGCTTAGACAATATTTCTTAAATTCAAAACATACCAAGAATCCAACAGCTTGTCTCGTATGTTTCAGTTCATCCCAGGATGAGCCAGCATACTATCAGAAGAGATATTGTATCATGCCTAAAACCCATTGACGATAACAACAAGAGAAAGCAAATATTACTTGGGCATACCTCTTCTTTTGTTTCAGAGCACCATTTCTCTAGCTTTTCTAAACCATATTTTAGATATTCTCCATTGATAAATGAACAATTATCTGGTCGCGTGACAAGGCTGCAGAATCAGAAAGAAACAACCTCACTAAAGTCTGCCTATCAAAGAGATGCATATTTCAAATAAACAATAAGAATCGCTCACCTGTTACATAGTTGGACATTGATGAGTGAGAAAGCCTGAGAGAAAATCTTTTGGATAAGAACCGGAGGAACCTGTAACAATAATTACATATAAGAATTTTTTGACATTTAGAGAAATAAGAGCAGTGAGTGGAAATGAGCTTCACATACAAAGCTCTCTTTTAGTGTGCTTAGCAGTGCATCTAGGCCTTCAATAATATTTTGCCAGTATTTAGCAGTGGTTATAGATATTAGTGCAGTCCCCTTAAATGCTTTTGGTGCCTAGAAAGATTCTCTTATGTCAGCTTACAATACAATACATACAATTACAAAGGAACGATGAAGTAGAGAAGCATTGTGGATCATAGCACCTGGATGCAGAGAATAAGGGAAGTGCTCAACTCTTTTTTCAGATTATCCCAAATGATTCCAATAATCTTTTCAAGATATTCTTCAAGTTGCTGCTTGAAATGCAAAGCTGGATCCTTGGCATCAACTGGTCGAATAGCTTCAGCAGCTGGGGAACGGAAACCCTGGTATAAAAATAAAGGGTTGTTTAGTTTTCGAGCCGAAGCTCATCAACCCAAGACTCTTTTTTATAGAAAAAAAAAAGGAAGAAGAAGAAAATTATAGTTACCTTGGTCATCCATCGGACTAAGGAAGGTGACTTTCGAAGCGGAGTGGCTCCAGTTCCACCAGATTTTAGACTTTTTTGAAGCATGAATAATAAGGTCGATATATTGGATAACCAATATGCCAAATTTGCATTGTTAGCTTCATCCTAAGAATAAGAATCACTAATCATTCAACGCTAGAAAACCCAGAATTTTACAGACATAGACTAGACAACAACCCAATATCGTACCTTTATAGCAGAACCAATCATTTGAAGTAGACGATCAAACACATTAGTTCTTTCTGTTTCAAAGGATTTCCAATGAAGAAGACATTTGTAGATGGTAAATGCCGCGACAGGTTTCCCCTGGCTGAATCCAACATTTTTTGTGACACAGCTGATAAGAGCATCAACATCCTCCTTTTCCAAGAAAAACACATCTCTCTTCAACCAAAGAGGAAATGTATTAAAGATGAGAAGCACGTAAAGAGTAATTTAACCTAAACATACATGTTGAAGATCACTTTGGGATCCCCTTGACTTAGTGTCAGAGTCTGATTCTTGTATCCTTGGCGGTGTTGTAAACTCCCCTCCCTGCAAAGACGGCTTAAAGATATACAAACAAATGGAGCAGGATATCAGATAAAAGTAGAGAGAAAAGCACAGAAGTAATTTACATCGAGATGACTTTCTTTGTTAGTCTGGAGGCTATTTTGCAGGTTCTGCACAAATAAGATCCATATCGTAATAGGGGATGATTGAAAAAGTCAGAAGTAGACATCCAAATATTTCTCTCGGCATGTTTACCATAACTGGATTAGAAAGAAAACGTCCTGATGCTGTCTTAACAGGTGTAGTTAAGACAGAATCCTTCAAATAGTTATTCTCAAATTTCACCTCCTTTAGTTTCTCTTCGAGACTGCAAATGAATAAAAAAGTGCATACGCTGACTGTCAGATTGAAATGAAAAGCCTAAACATCTTTGTGGAAATTTGATAGCCAAAAGACCAATAGTGAATACTTGTGCATGGCGGTCTTCAAATTATCAATTTTCTTTTCAGCGTCTAAAGCCTTCTTCAGCCTCTCCTCACTAATTTTCTTTGTCTCCTCAAATTTTTTCTCTGTTTCATCAATCTTCTGCTCCAGCGAACTTACCAGGGACTGCATATAAAAGAGAAATGAATCCAAATATTTTTTGCCTTCCACAGATTTGAAATCCTTAGCAAGAAGTGAAAGATATAATAGAGTAATTCCCTACCTTGAGTTTTTTGTTTTCACTTGTGAGATTCTCTATTAGCTCGGTGTCAACAACAGGAACCTCTTTTACTACAGAAACAGTTTCTGCATTTCTTTCTGCAGCTTCTACTTCCTTTAAGAGCGACACTTTGGTTTCCTTGAACTGGAGTTGTATTTCTTCCAATGCTAATTGCAGTTTCGCATTTTCTTGAGTTTTACTTTCTTCCACATCCACCTACAACGTAAAAGCCCCAACACAGGTGAATGATGTGTTGGATTGGATCCTGAGAAAATTTTCTAGCAAAAAAAACTTTCGAGAATGGGTAAAAACTGAAAAACATAAAGAGTTGTGCTTTATCTGACCCTCATTCGTTTCTCTAGCTGCAGTCTCCATGTGAGTTCTTCCACTTGCTTCTCAAGCTTACTTTTGGCAGCTTGAAGGGCTCCGGTTTCCCTCGCAGCCTGCAGGAAATATGAAGGCATCATTGCTGCAATTTTTCATTTCAGGAAAAAGCGAGCGTGTTCCGTCTCTATGTTCAAGACAGTCAATGGAAACTGGCAACTTCTAGCTGCTAGGTCCATCATGTACTCATCTAATCCCATTGTTTAAGCTCATCAAAAGACCAAATATTATCTGAGGTGTTACAATTTCTATGTGAAATGCTTAGCCGGTAACGTAGAATAATAAATAGACACAGACAGAAGCGAGAAGTATAAAAGCACACCATCTTAAGCTTTCGCAGTTCTTTACGGGCTAGCCTTGCTCTCCATGCACTTTGTGTCGTAATAGCTGCTTTCTTCAGCTTCTTGTAGTGCACCTTGGACAACAGTCTACGGCAATGACTCTTCAATATGGAGCAAAAAATTTAAAATCAGATTCTAGAAGAAATTTTGACGAATTTGAGAAAAAGGCCAGCAAAGCTCAAAGATGAAAAAAAAAAGGAACATATTCTTCCATCATTTTCAACAAAATATGATTTCTCCACCTGAATCACAGTTGTGGCCTTGGTCTTCCTTCGTAGTACGTCACGAGCAGCCATACCTCGCAAACATGACTGAACTGTAACAACAGCTTCTATGTAAGACCTCTTTCTATCAAGGTGGATCCGTAAAGCTCTCTGGATCTTCAAAGCAGCAGCTTCTCTGCGCAAGTCTTTACATCTATATCTTGCAACTTGACCTGTAAATGATGGATAACAATAGCAGATAATAAACTAAACAGTCACATTTATATACTAACTGTCTGAATGGTTAACTTATATTCACTACAATTTTAAGATACCTCTGTACAAAGTCTGTATATTTATTGCAGCCTGACGGAGAATAATAAAGCTTTTTCGGGTCAGGTAGGAGCGGAATTTCCACTGGATAATGCAGGCTGCTCTTCCTAATACCTCTGTCCTCTGACCATCTAACACAGCCATCTGACCAGCCTTGAGGAAAACCTTCGTCTTTCCAATCTGTGACAACAAGAATGTATTAAGCTCCTCATAAAATTAGGATAAATCAAACAAGGATCCGTCAAATTCCCAAGTTCTTCTGCCCAGAAAGGCATTCATCATGGTGTGCACAATATAAGTACCTGGTATTCTTTAAGTCCAACTGCCTCTAAAAGTTGCTTGCACGCTGTTTTCTCATCAGAACTAATAGGAACAAAGCAAAAGTTAGAAATTTTTTCAATTAGCTGGGTAAGCTTTTAACTTCTGAATTGATAGAGGCAAACCTCTTATCCAAAGTAGCAGAAGATAGGATACCAAATCTGTCCAGGAATTCATCAAAATGTTTTCGTGTAGGATATCCAGCACGGCAAACCCTGATTGTCTCCATCACACCCTAAAAATATGCTTGTTCAGGATTTTTAAACTAACAGAATAATAACAAACAAATGCGCACAGACAAACCCAAAGTGTAAGTAAATCTCACCCCACAACGTAGCTGTTGCAGACTATTTTGGTTCTCAAAGATAGAAGGCTTCAGGAGATTATTGGGCTTCACGCAACGAATATAGTGAGGCTCAGTAGTACTAAGACCTTCAATCAATGATGCCAATTGTTGCTGCATAAAGTAAGACAGTGAATTTAGTAATATTGTGATGGAAACGAATAATTTCATACATAAAATGTATCTCATTGTACTGCACCTTAAATTGTGAAGCTATAGAAGAGAACTTTGATTGTTTGTTATCATCTTCCATTGGAGGAGGAAAGAGACCTGCAATAAAAGTGCACCTAGAAGAACCTAGCAGAGCCTGATGCTCAGCAACAACATAATCTTTGTTCTTTTCCAGAAACTGCTCGGTCTGATAAGTAACCTGAAAAGATAACTCAATATTTTTAGGATATAAACAAATAGTATCTGAGAACATGATTGCATTAAATAATTTCAGAATGCGAAACCAGGTTTGTACTCACATCACCAGCATAGTGGCAAATAGTGAAGTCAGTTTGAGATAATTTTGGCTTGCTAAAGTACTTGTTCTCTTTCAACGTTTCATATAGCTTTTGAGAAAATGTTTTATGTGTTGATCTTGGGAACATGCTGCAAGATACAGGCATACAACTTCAAATCAGAGGAGAGACAAATATGCGGAACAATAGCAATTGAAACTCTTAGGCTTACCAAGCCTCATCCAGAAGAGCAATAATACCACCACGTTTCTGAAACATAAGAAGACAATGATGAACACTCGAGTTTGAGTTACAATGGAAACAATCCACTAAGAGATCACAGGTAAAACGTAGTGAAACTAGTTACCTTCTCAATGAGTTCCAAAACATATCGATTATCTGGAAAGTTAATGTGGCTCCACTCAATTTCTTCTTTCTTGTACTCATCTTGTTCCATTTTCAAGACGTGCTGCCCAGAAAAAGTATCATGGATAAGAAGAGAGTAAGGCTGAATAAAAGGAAACTATCAGACGAAGGAGCAGACCTCAGACAAACCTGAGTAAAATGTTGCTGAAGTTTCTCATTTGTCAAATTGATGCAAAATTGCTCAAAACTGAAAGAAAAATGCATCAGTAAACATCAATAGCAACAGGCACTAGAAACTTTTAACCTTTCTTCCATATCAGTGTGTAAATATTCTTAACAAAAGAAACACTGTTTTATGAATAAATATTCCCAAAGTTGAAATCTCCAGTTTTCCATTTACTTGATATACAGTAATGTCAAGGCGAATCGTGATTTTAATACCCCATTCCAAAACTAGAGATTCATGTCACGTGTCTGATGTTTCATGTTAGCCTTTTTTCCATGTATTTTGACTAAACCGGTTTCTTTGCATTAATCAAACATAAGGCATACCGCTTAAGCACCTGTTTGTTTTAAAACTCTCAAATCCATATATATCTAGCACTCCGATCATGTTTTTTGAATCAGGATCTTGTCCAATTGAATTGTTGATCTTGTTTACGATCCTTCAAGAGCAATAAGTTAGCAATCAGTCATAAAAGTAATTTTCGGGGGAAAAGAAGATAATTATCCAGCTGCAAGAAATAATGTGCATGTAAATACTATACATACCAATCAAACAATCTTGAGTATACAAATTTTGCCAAGGCATCTCTGCTGAGTGCCGCAGCATTTGGATCCAGACATCTGGAAATTGTTTCTTCAGGTGTCACCATAACACGTTTACAAAGAGAATTTTCCAGTGCCCGCTCATCACACCTGCCGAAGTTCAAGGAGTCCGGAATGAGTTCTTTTTCACATCATCATATATTTGATAAACCATATTTCAGAAAGGCTGTTTTTTATAATTAAAAGCCATCAACATAATTAGCTACTCACATGAAAAGCTCAGCCGCAGTCTTCAGGTGTTTGTTGTCTTTTAGAACTGACGAGTCTGGTTCTTCTCCTATTACAAATTCTATATTACCTAGATGAAGAATGGCTGCCACAATTCGAAATATTGCTTCCTGAAAAGAAAGTGATATCAAATAGACTAATACTGATATCAACATTTGGACTAGAAGGGTAAAAAACACTACCTGCTCCTCTAAACTAATTCCAACAATGCCCATTGCTTCTCTGGTTTTAGTATACTCTCTTGAATCATCTACTCCCTCTAACTTGATACAATGAGATTGATTCAGATAACGGAATTTTGTTGGATCTTCTAACTTTAGCTTTCTTATGTCCTGTCAAATAGTAACAATCTGTATATGGGCAAAAGGGATGGAAGAGATGAAAGATAAATGGAATTTCTTTTTTAATATTGAATATGAAAATAGTTGGTCGTGAACTGTATCCTGATTAATGAATATGTCAAATATAAAAGCCTCCAGCTAGAAGAATATCTTAACAACTCTGGATGTTTGAAAAAGAAACCAAAGCCATATGTACCTCTGGCGGAGCAGCACAGAGCATGTAAAAGCAGTGATAGTTTCTCTCGGGATCTGACACTTGACAAACACGTGATCTCTCTAGCAAATAAGTCCTGATAGCAGCTCCTGATATCCTTCCTCTTTGATCGAACTGAATCTCCACGAATTTACCAAACCGACTGCACATAATAATATGTACAAATGAAAAAGGTGATGAACTATTTGGTCAGTGGATGTTCAGTGAAAAGAAGGGATGAGAAAGTGTGAGTTTGCGTGCAAGTGTGTGAGTTATATCACCTTGAATTGTTGTTCTTGACTGTTTTTGCATTTCCAAATGCTTCCAAAACAGGATTGGACTGCACACAAAGAAAGCATAAAGATATGTCAATAATATAACCTTTTACAAGATTCTACAAATCCTGTCTTTGGCAATCCACAAGGTCTGTAACAAAATCTTTGCCATTAGTTACCTCCAAAACTTGATCTTCGACAGACATTCTGCCGGAAACAGCTCGACCTCCCACTTTCGCTAGATATTTCATAAGCAATTTAGCAGTCTCAGTCTTCCCTGCTCCACTTTCGCCACTTACCAAGATTGATTGACTAATTCCCTCATTAATCATTTGTCTGCACCAAATAGAAACAACAACAAAACGTCAAACAGGAAACAACAAACGACGAATGTTACAAGAGGAAAAAAAAACTTCAACGTTGAATGAGAAGCACCTGTAAGCTGCATCTGCAACTGCAAAGGGATGAGGACTGAGTTCTCCCAAGGCGGCTCCTTTATATTGTGCCACCATATGGTCATTGTAAAGATCAGGTAGTTGTTTAAATGGGTTTACCGCAATCAAAATATTTCCTGTGTATGTCTAGTAAGCAAAAAGAAAAACAGGTTTTAGCCATTTTTACAGAACAAAAAAGAAAAAAGAGCAAACAGAATGAAGCTCACATAAATTTCATCTATATAGTATCTTGATTTCAAATTTTGTAGAACTCCTGGTTCATGTAAATAAGCTAGTGTTGTCATATCATCCACTCCAGAAGGTGGAACTTCCATATCTTTTGGATATGTGTTTGAAACGTTGACAACAACCTGAATAATATGCAACAGAAGTATGAGAACCAATCTCATCAAATCGTCAGGACGACCATATACAGATTTCATCCTCAAGCTTAGTCACAGTGCATCTAATACCTACCGTCTTCCCTGAGGTACAATGGACCTTTATATGTTTTCCATTAACGTCGACAACTTCACCATCTATCCATGCCTCCTCCTGATCTTCCACCCAAACAATCGAGCCAACTTTGACTGCAAGACAAGCCTATACAGCACATCCAACAAACTGAATACATATCATTAAGGAATACAAAAACTGCAGTCTAATATAAGATTGAAAAACACAGAGAGCATTCAATAGTCTAGTTTAGAAGACTTATAGTCCAAAAATTTGGGAATCTGAATAAATGAATTTAATAATAACCTCAAAACACCATGTTCGTCTCTGCATAGCAAAATTAAATGAAGCCCAGAAGAAGCAAAACACACAAGACAATGGAAGAAAAAAAATCAAAATTGGATCATTAAAATTTCACCAACAAATGTTATACATTTGACGTTTGAACACAAAAAAAAAAATCAAAACTTCTGAGGAATTAAAAACGAAAGAAACGCTCAAAAAAGAAAATAAAACGGGTGATAATCCCAGAAATTTAGAGTACCATCTTCAGCGGAGAAGAATCAAATCAGAAACCCAGTAGATTCCTCCAGCAGCTAAGAATCATTCACTTCCTTATCTTAAGCTGGAGAATGGCTTATGGGTGACTCGGAGTGTGAAATGTAAAATGTATAGATTCTCAGAGAAGCGATTGTATCTTATAGACTAATAAGCGTTGTGTGAAAGCTTTTAATTTTGTTTTTTTTTTTAAAAAAAAAAAAAAAAAAAAAAAAAAAAAATTTTTTTTTTTTTTTTTTTTTTAAAAAAAAAAAAAAAAAAAAAAAAAAAGACACCTTTGAGCAAATTTGGAATTATTAAGAAAAAAAAAACAAAAAAAGAAACCATAAATTCTTGCCAAAAAGAAAAAGAAAAAGGGAAGAAGAAACCATAAATGTTAACCGTAAGTAAATATGTGACAATTGTTACTGTAAATTAACGCTAAAATTACTCTTTATTATAAATGTTAACTTAAAAATCAACATTTAACAAGTGAGAAATATATTAAAAAGAATACATATATATATTTTCTCTTTTGCTTCTTTTACTTAAAGTTGCTAGGACTTCCCTTTTATACTCTAGCTAGCTTATTGCATATAAACTGTGTAACGTCATATTTACATTATTGTCATCTCATGTTTTATCAAACTAATCTATATATTTACATGCTTAACTGGATGTGAAGTTTTTAATTATTTATAACATCAAAATTTAAAAATAAATATCTTAGGAAAAAAAATCTAATGAACCAGTTAAATGATAACATGTGACTTACTTTTAAGGAAATATTATATAATTTAGATAACTTTGTGATAAATAAAAGATATCACTATGCTGAAAGTTTTATCTTAATTTTTAGATGATTTTAAAATGAATTTAGTCAAAGTCCATTCGTGACTTAAATAAAAGAAAAACACTTAAGTTATTTATAAATATTTGTAAAAAAAATAGTTAAAAACTTAAAATCATTAATTATAAAATAAAGTTAACAAAAAATTAAGATAAGATGGTTATCAATTTTGTGTAAACTTCTACTTTCTTAGAATTAAATTGAGTCAAATTTTTCTTGACTTAGAAAACAATATGTTCAATTGCTTTATTTTGTGATTACCTGACTTAAATTTTAAGTAACATTTTTTAAAAAAAAAAAAGAAATTTTGTCTATTCTATCCATTATTCATAAATAAGAGGCATCTTTCATAATTTGATTTCAAATATTTTTTTTGATAAAAAAAAAAAAAGCAAATATTATCCACTGCACCTACTTAGAAATTAGAAGCATATGGAGTATTTTGATTCCATTATAAAACAGAAGAAGATGGAACATCAGGTTCCAAAGTGTCTAGTTAAAGTGGTTTAACTTAAACCACTTGCATACATTACCTTCCACATTTTATAATAATAATATTATATTATTTGCACGGAATTAATAATACTTCTTGAGTTCTTTCTTTCTTTGGTCAAGTGAAACTTTTTTAGCATTTTTTTTTTTTTGTTCGCTCCGAGTTCGAAGAAATTTGAAACTAAAATCCTCTAATTCCAGGATGGGTATGTTAATCTAACCGGAGCAAAACTAGAGATTGGTTGTGGAAATTTTCTATTATCCAAATAGTTCTTTTTTTTTTTACTCATACCAAATCCGACTAGTTCAATTTTCTACATACTCATAACTAGGTAATTCCTTGCACCATGTACGGATATCCATATTATAGAAAATATATTTTTAAAAATAAAATAAAATTATTGATAATTTTTTTTTCAACAATTATTGATAATTTTAGTTAGTAAAAATATTTTTAAAAAATTAATAAAAGAGAAAACAATAATTTAACCCTTCAACTATCGTCAGATAGAGATTTAAAGTTTATAATTATTCTAATAAATAAATCATAATGGCATGTTCGTAAATATGGTCTGTGAAAGTGATTTTGACGACGATACCTAAGCCTTTTTGCTTCTCAAATAATATATAGGGGATAATAAATTGAAATTATTTTCTTACCTATTTTTTCTATTTTAGTAACAATCAAATAATTTTTTCATATATTTCAATTACAAAATAAATCAAAATTACAATACAATATCTACAATAACTAACTAGTATAATTATTCATGTAGAATTAATTGTAAGATATATTATAAAAATACTTCACACAACTTACTTAAAAAGTTTATTTTTGAAGTATATATAGTTTTCTTTTCTTGACAATATATATATATATATATATAGTTTTCTTTAAAATACATTATTCGTTTAATTTCAGAGGTTCTCGAGTTTGAGGAGAATAAATCTAGGGCACTGTGAGAAACTAGTCCAAGTAGTGGAACTCTCAAACGCACGGTACCTTGAGGAAATCGATCTTCAAGAGTGCAAAAGCTTGGAGAGCATGCCAGACACTGACCATCTAGATAATCTCAAATATCTTGATCTATCTGGTTGCACTGGGATCAAATATTTTCATGAAAATGTAAGAACCATTCGAGAACTAAAACTTGAAGGCACTGGGATAAGAGAAATAAGATCTGAAACTTCAATGTTCTCTAAATTAGTAAAACAACGAACTTGTAATACTCACAACTTTGATATTTACGCAGAGACATTTGGTATTTCCAGGGTTTTGAACTAAACTCGATTAACTCTAGTTCATGGGTTCCTTTTCGGTTTTTTTTTTTTTTTTTTTTTTCTGAAAATCGTTTATATAGAGGATTAGAGCATAAAAGAATGAACTCTGATTTCTGTAACTCGTTTTCAAAGTTTCTAGTTATCAGCGTGTGGAAAAAAATATATATATAAAATAAGTTTGTGTGTGTGTGTGTGTGTGAATGTGATGAACTCAATATTTATATGATTTTGATCCACTTATATTCCTAGACCGTCTATGGTCTAATAGCTTCAATAATTCTCTTAGTCACGGTGAGATTTAAACCGAATCTGCAGTTTATATGATGCACTCTCCCTTGGCTCAAGAATGTCGTATTTTTAGTCAAATAACTCTATTCTACTTTCTTTTCTTCATTTTTTGTCATCTTTTGGATTAATATTAAAAGGGCCATAAACGGACCTTCTCCTTCTATACCTCTATACTATTCCCTTTGATCAATATATCCTCCAAACTAAAAAATTGTTTTTGCCTACACATGGTTCTTTTTGTTTTTTTTAAAATATGGGAGGTTGGGATTTTATTTTATTAAGGGTATATTGGTTAAAATGAATAGGATAATTGTTTTTTGGGTTTTGATTCGCCATAAGCCTAGACTACATATATTAGAATGATTAATTAATAATATTACTATATAATAATTATATGAATTTCTTTCTTTTTTTTTTTTGGAGAAATTTAGTAGTTTCTCAAGATTTGCTTGCCTTTAATTCTACCATCCAGTCGTCTTTGGGTTGGAAGTGTTCAACCGGCATTGTCTCGGGATTTCTTTCCTTTTTTTTTTCTTTTGACAAATTGCATCTGCATATCTTTTCCAACTCACAAGTCTCTAGCACTTTTATGCGATTATTCTTTAGTGTAAGACTTTTAAGATTTGATTTAATTAAAAATCTAGCCCACCATCATTTAGATTTGATTAATTCAATCTTAAAAAAAAATTAATGACATGTCGATTTTAAAACAGAGAAAGGATATTAAACTTTTTGGTTTTCTCCTCCTTTCAACCTTTACACTTTCTTGGCTTTCTTTGATGGAGAGAAATGTGTGCATTTTCTTTTCTTAAGCATCACACATTCACATACATACTTTCACGGTTCTTTTCTATTACACAAATATATTTTCATTTACATTCGTTATATAATCACCTTTTACATGGGATAATACTATTCTCACAAACTTTTACAAAGACACATGTACAAGACAACAAGGTGACACATAGCCGAGAAAACGAGACTTGGAGGTGTGATTCAAGTATGTGCATGGACTACGAGCAATGTTCTCCGGCAGAGCCGGTCCAACAGTATTAGGGGCCCCAAGCAAAAACCACAAATTGGGGACCCTTTCTAAAAAATATTCGAAATTTTGGAGTCCCTTAGAAAAAAAATCCAAAAACTAACAATTCAACGCGGTTAATGGGATTCGATCTCATGACTTTTAAATGTTACTAAGGTACTCTAACCATTGGACTACAAATATAATTAATGTTTTAGTTACAAAAACCATATTTTATATATATTAGTTAGAAATTTTCAAAATTTGGGGCCCAAAAATTCTCAAAATATTCGGGGATCCTAAGCGATGGCTTATGTGGCTTGTGCCACGGACCGGCTCTGATCTCTGGTGATCTTATTAGAAAAAAAATTAATATCAACATTCTCATATGATCTCCCCCATGAACTTAATAACAATGATAATCTAATTTTATCCTTAATTAATGAAAGTTTTTTTTTATTTTTTTTAATTTACATTTTGAATTAATCTTATAATATCAAACTCCAAATTCTAAATTCTAAACCCAACCCCTAAATTATATTCTAAACCCTAAACCTTAAATTCTAAACACTAAATTATAAAATCTAAACCCTAAATTCTAAATTCAAACTTTAAATTTTGAACCTTAAATTCTAAAATCTAAACCCTAAACACTATATTTTAAACTCAAACCCTAAATTATAAACTCTAAACCCTAAATTGTAAATTCTAAATCCAAACCCTAAAATTGAAACCCTAAATTCTAAACCCTAAATCCGAAACTCCAAATTCTGAACTCAAACCCAAAATTATAAAGTCTAAACACTAAGCACCAAATTCTAAACCCAAACCCTAAATTACAAACTCTTTCCCCTAACTCGTAAATTCTAAACCCAAACCCTAAATTTTAAACCCTAAACTCTAAATTCTAAACCCAAACCCTAAATTATAATCCTAAACCCTAAACTCTAAATCCTAAACCCTATATTTTGAAACCTAAACTAAAAATCCCAAACCTTAAATACAGAATCTTATATATTAAATTTTTAAATCATAAATTTCAAATTGTAAACTCTAAACTTAATGAATGATATTTTGTGAACACTATATTATATACGGAAAAAAGGTCATTAAAATACCGAACTATGCAAGATTTACCATTTTAAGTATAATCTTTCGTATATGTCAAAATAATATTAAACTTTTGTTGACCAGACCATTTTTTTTTGATAACCCAGGTATCCCAACACTCGCCGACAGGGCAGGGGTCCACGTGTTAGCTGTTGGAAAGCCCGATAGAGCAGGAGTCCACGTGTTAGACTAGGTCTGGGCATTTTCGGGTTCGGTTCGGTTTTTTCGGATATCGGTTCTTCGGTTTTAGAGATTTAGATACCATTCAGTTATTTTAGAATTTCGGTTCGGGTTCGGTTCGGTACCAAGAAAGTTCGGTTCGGTTCTAAAAAAATTATTAACATAAAAAAAAATTAACATAGAAAAATCATTAACGTTTGATTTATTTTTTCTAACGTTTGATTTATTCGAACATAAACATATATATGATATATATATCTTACTTACTTTTACTTGAGATTTTACAAACTTACTTATTTTTTATTAAAATTATTACATATATATATACATATGGGATAAAAATCGTTTAAAATTACTTACTAACTAAAATACATATATATATATGACAAATACATATATATCTTATAAATAACTATATATATATATATATATATAGTTCGGTGTACCATGGATCTTCCGTTCGGTTCGGGTTCGGTTTTGGTTCTTCGGGTTTAGAGTTTAAGGTACCATTCGGTTATTTTTATAGGTTCGGTTCCGTTTCGGTTCCGTTTTTTCTGTTCGGGTTCGGTTCGGTTTTTCGGTTTCGGTTTTTTTGCCCAGGCCTATGTTAGACTATCGGTTTGCTCGGACTAGCCACGTGGGCGGCCAAATAGCACTCCACGTGTTGGCTTCTGGAACGCTGCAGCCCGTATGTGAATACCGCAGTGGCCAGGACTCGAACTCGTGATGACGGGTATCTCAGGTGAGGGTCCTTTACCACCAAAGTTAGAGGCTCCGGTTAACCGGACCGTTTTAAGGATAAGAAAAGCCAAACTTTAATTTTTCTCATTTCATAATATTAAACTAAATGATGTTTTTGATAATTAATATAGAAAATTCAAAATTCATAGATTAAAAACTGAAAAAAATGAAATATATCAAAACAAAATTAAGAAAAATAAATATCAACAAAAAAAATGAAATATATCAAAACAAAATTAAGAAAAATAAATATCAACATAATATTGTGATTAAATTTTAAACATATTTAATTAAATAATCAAAATTTAATTTCAAAAAACAAATCAAGGTCATTTCACTTGCGTCTTTTAAAAATGAAATTTGAAAATAACTTCACCAGAATTTTTAGTACGTAGTTTAACGTTTTTTAATTATAGTATTCTAGTTTTTTTATTTTAGTGTTTACATTTTTTAAAAAAATTCCACTCTTCATGTTTTTTTTTCAAAATTTTAGGGTTTATATTTTATTCTACTTTGCGAAAAATAATTTACCAAGAGCCGGCCCTGCATAGATTGAAACAAAACATTTGTATTGGGTCCCACAAAAATGTGGGGCCCATTATTTTTAAAATTATTTGATTTTTTATATATAATTATATTATTAAAATGTATTAAAATATATTTTTCAATAATTTTAATATAAAAATATCTAGAAAATAATAAAACTTAATTTTAATCAATAAATTTTATAATTTATTTAATTATTATTAATAACTTAAAAGATATAGATAAAATAAACTTTTTCTGAGTTAAAAAGGGCCCGAATTTTTTTTTTCGAGATAAAATAAACTTTTTCTGAGTTAAAAAGGGCCCGAATTTTTTTTTTCGTATAGGGTCTCGGAAAATGTCGGATCGGCCCTGAATTTACCACCACAATATTCTCATCACAATTCTTCATATTTAATTAAATATTCAAAAAAAAAACTTTCATTAAATATTCTAAGTTTAGATGCAAAAAAAATTCTTCATATTTAATTAAATATTCAAAAAAAAAACTTTCATTAAATATTCTAAGTTTAGATGCAAAAAACACAATTTCATGTGTCTCACTTTTAAAATTAAATTCTGATTATTTAATTAAATATATTTAAATTTAATCACAATATTGTGTTGATATTTATTTTTCTTTATTTTTTTTGATATATTTCATTTTTTCTGTTTTTAATCAATAAATTTGGAAATTTATATATTAGTTATTGGAAACATCATTTAGTTTAATATTATAAAATAAGAAAAATTAAAGTTGACTTTTCTTATATTTAAAATGGTTCGGTCAACAAAAGTTTAGTATTATTTAGGACTATAAGAAAGTTTATACTTAAAATAGTAAATCTTGCAAAGTTGAGTTGAGTAT
>CM071721.1:3791915-3802534 GCA_036630335.1 Physaria fendleri | reverse complement strand
GGTTTCTCATCAGTTCCAGAAAGTGTTGAAATCTCCAGACCTGAGACATAAAGGAGATGAGAAGAACTTGTCAATTTCATACCCTGAACAAGTAGTTTGAGTTCGAGAAACTCAAGCGATAGAGACATCTACACAAGGAAGCTCAAAGGAGAATCTCACCTTGAACTCGCGAAACTTAAGAAGATTTTTTTTTTGGTCATTGTTGCTTCTGGTCTCGTCTCAAGGTGAAGAAGATTGGAGTAATCTTCTCAGCAAACCGAAGTTCTTGGAGTCCAGAATTAAAAGGATAATCGAGGATGAGAGTTTTGCATCGAGTTCTTCATCAGTCTCTTCGGCAGTTCACTAGAGGCGAAGCTCCTGTCAGTTCCGATTGAACTTAAATGTCTTTGTTGGTCAAGATTCGCTGGAAGAAGATGAGTATATCCAGAAAAGCATAGGGGAGATTTCACTTACCAATCATGCAGGAGGTCTTGAAATTGCCCATGAGACAGGAAGAAAAGGTTTAAATCATGCAGGAGGTCTTGAAATTGCCCATGAGACAGGAAGAAAAGGTTTAGGAGACTGAAAATTGGGAGCTACAATCGGAAATCCTAGAGGTTGGATCAGAGGTCTACGTCTTCTTTAGAGGTTATGGTCATGGCAAGGCTACAATCAGAAAGGTCAAAGCTTCAAGGAAGGAAGAAGATTTCGCATAAGATAACAGGTTGAAGAGATTGCCTGGTTCAAGCTGAGTTTCTGAAGAGGCAAGGTCTTCATAGCTTCAGGTTCTGCGCAAAAGGGTCGCGTTTCAGAGAAGCCAAGGTGAAAGAAGCTTCATTTCTCGGTTTTGACAGTGATGGAGATCAACTCGTCACGGTTTGGTCAGAAGCGTGTTGCTGCGGACAAGGAGAGAGAATGATGAGACAAGAATGGTCGGCTGGGTTAAGGAGATGAAGATTCTCGATCCATTTACGCCAAAGGAGGAGAATTGTAAGTTTTGGCTTAATGGATCAATTAACTTCATTTGGGTTTAAACATTTCTTATTGGGTCATAAAAGATTAAGGTCCAATAAAGAGGACTTATTCATAACAGAATGGCTTATTCTGTTGAAGTGTGACGACGAGATCGTCTTTGGTGCGAGATCGTCTTCCTCGTCGAGCCCCTGCAAGGAGAGTGGAGTTTTGCAGATCGATCATGAGGGGTGCGAGATCGTCTTCCTCGTCGAGCCCCTGCAAGGAGAGTGGAGTTTTGCAGATCGATCATGAGGTTACAGTGAGATCATACAAGGACTCTTATTTATTATATTGTCTGTGTATGAAGTAGAGTGTGGTGAGTCTTTCATTCCGTACCGATTGTAATCTCCGTGAACTTCTTGGCTTGAGTTTCTAGTGAATTGGGAGATCTAATCTCCCCCAAATGTAGCATCTTCTTGATGTGAACTGGGTGAACAATTCTCTCTTGTGCAATCTTTATTTCCTGCAAGTTTAAGTCACAATTGATCAAAGATTCAAGCAAGATCATTCTCAAATATTGAAGTAACCAAGTGAATCATAGTAGATCAAAAGTTAACATTATATCCAAATATTTACTCATATGTCACCGGTTCAAGATAATTTTACGACACTTCTTAAATTTCCATGTGTCAATGACATTTTCTAAATCGGGATTAAACCGGGTCATACCAAACCACTTATACGGTGCTCTAGAAATCGGATACGTCCACGTTAAACACGTGTTTGCATCTCATTACTTCAAAACGTGTTTGCATCTCATTACTTCAAAATCCTCCGGCCAAAATCGAAGATATAAAATGATAAAAATACACAAAGAATTGGGGATGTAAATGTAAATTAGTAAAGCTAAAGTCGGTTCCTTTGTTTTTTATTGGCCTCTCTCATCAACATTCTGAGAGGCGAAGAAAATCGAAACTTTCTATTCGTCCATCTTTCTCCGTAACTTCTTCCCAACAATCTCTCCGTCTCTGTTGAATCTGGTAAGCAATCTAATCTTTTCTATCTTTTTGTATCTTGAATTCACTGGAACCCTAAGAACTAGGCTTTTTTTTTTGAAATGATTTGAAGCTTAAAACCCTAGCTTTCTGTATAATCGGTTTAGGATTTTTTTTGTACTGATGATTTTGTTAGCTATCTGTGAAATTTTGGTGAATCCATCGAATTATGTTGCGGAGATATATGATTTGGCCCTTTTTTTTTGGATAGGTTGTGACATATATATAGGGTTGTGAGAGAAGATGCCGGCGACCGCAGGTAGAGTGCGTATGCCCGCAAACAATCGGGTGCATAGTAGTGCAGCACTTCAGACTCACGGAATATGGCAGAGTGCGATTGGTTATGATCCTTATGCACCAACCACTAAAGATGCACCAACCACTAAAGATGAGCCTAAGACGAATCAGCAGAAAACCGAAGATCCCGACAACTCTTATGCAAGTTTTCAGGGTCTTTTGGCTCTTGCTAGAATTACTGGTTCTAACAATGATGAGGCTCGTGGCTCTTGTAAGAAGTGTGGTCGTGTTGGGCATTTGACCTTTCAGTGTAGGAACTTTTTGAGTACCAAGGAGGATAATGAGAAAGATCCTGCTGCGATCGAAGCTTCTGTTATGTCTGGGTTGGAGAAGATTAGAAAAAGTGTTGGTAAAGGGGAGGTGCAGGAAGAGAGTAGTGATGATGAGGAAGAGGAGAGTGAGACTTCTGATTCGGATGTTGATTCTGAGATGGAGAGGATTATAGCTGAGAGGTTTGGGAAGAAGAAGAGTGGGAGCAAGAGTGATAAGAAGATGAGTTCGGTGAGGAAGAAGAAAAAGCATGTTTCTGATGAGTCTGATTCTGATTCTGATTCAGGAGATAGAAAGAGAAGGCGTAGGTCGAAGAAGCGCAGGGTACATAAGAGAAGGAGTATCAGCGAGTCTGAGGATGAGGGAAGGAGTAAGAGAAGAAAGGAGAGGAGAGGAAGAAAGAGAGATGAGGATGAATGTGATGAGTCTTCTGATGAAGAAGATGAGAGACGGGTGAAGAGGAAGAGTAGAAAGGAGAAGAGGAGAAGGAGAAGCCGTCGTAGTCATTCTGATGAGTCTGATTCAGATTCCTCTGAGTATGATAGGAAACAGAAGCGTAGGAACAAAGTGGCAGCTTCTTCAGACTCTGAGGCCAATGTTTCAGGCGATGACATTTCCCGAGTTGGACGAGGTTCTACCAAAAGGTATGAGAAGAAGAGCAGGAAACGCCATTACAGGAAAGAGTGAAGTAAGAGATCGATCTCTTCTACAGTCATTTTCACTCTCCATTACTCTCTTATCATTCTATGTACAATAATGAAACATATCTTTGTATGAGATCGTCTTGAATTTTCGACACATACTCTTGTTTGGTCTGTTTGTTTCAAGCATGTGTAACATTTGTGAGATACTACTTGGTACTGATTGTGAGTCTTGTCACACTCTATTCTACAAGACTGACATTAGGTTTGATTGGTTGTCTTGAAAGTTCTAGTTTTTACTTAATTACCGATACTTACGTCGGCAAGTTAAAGCACAGGTCGGCAAGTGTCACTGTGGAGATTTTGGCATGGCTCTAGAATAAGAGGGCAATTTCGTCGTTTAAGAGATCCTAGTGGGTCCTTGTTAAACTCTTCTCCACCATTGGAATCAAAGTTTCAAAATATCCATCGATAAAGCCACTTTATATGCCAAGTTAATAGGTGAAGTTGTTACAGAGCAAGCTAGTTCAAAGAGAATAATAACCCAAAACAAATCAAAAAACACAGAAGTGAAAGAAGAAGAAGATGGCTTCAAGCACATTCTCCGGGACCGTGAGCACGCCGAAGCTGTCGGTGGCAATTGACACCGGAAACCCTTTTCTAAACCTCACCGTTGATGCCTTCCTCAAGATCGGAGCTGTAAAACTCATACCCTTTTCTAAACCTCACCGTTGATGCCTTCCTCAAGATCGGAGCTGTAAAACTCATCACTTTATAATTTATGATCTCTCTCTTATCTCTCTTTCTCATTGTTTTATCTGTGATAATTTTAGACTGGAGTCGTTAAATCTGTTGCTGAAGATACTTACAAGGCCATTGACAAAGGTACACTCCAATTTCTTCACATAAGTGTCCATGTTTTGTCTATGTATGTTATATAAATAATGCTTACTGTTCTGGTTTTGGTGAGTTTGATGAACTTCTAGTGTTTTTTTTCCCAAAAACCTCAACATAAAATAGGAAACTGTATTATATCTACAACACATTTGACAGATCTGTTTTTATGCTTATCATTACTTTGATGTTGGAGCTGCATAGTCTAATTTTTTAACTCCATGATTGACTTACTGTAGGGAGTCTATCCAAGAGCACGTTGGAGGATGCAGTGAGTATTACTGAATCAAATCTGTGTTTATGGTTTGAAGCAATGTACCATGCTTTTTTCTGTTCTGAAACTGTGCTTAACATTGTTGCAGCTTAAGAAGTTGTGCAAAGAAGGAGCTTATTGGGGTAAGTTGCTCTTATTAATCCATTGTGTTAGTTTCACCAAATGTGTTGATAAAGTAAAGCTTAAAAGTTTACAACATATGAAAAAATGATTCAGGAGCAGCAGGTGGAGTCTATATTGGGACTGAGTATGGAATCGAACGTATCCGTGGCTCTAGAGATTGGGTAATAAGATTAACATTCACCATTCTAATTAGCCACATATTTTTTTATAAGATTGAAGAGATCTTGAAGTGGTTGAATTATATATCAGAAAAATGCAATGTTAGCTGGCGCGGCAACAGGGGCAGTACTGTCTGTGGCTAGTAACAAAGGCGGAGACAAGGTGGTGATGGATGCTATTCTCGGCGGGGCACTTGCAACAGCTTCTCAGTTCGTTAATAATCATTATTTCTACTGATTTCAGTCTTCTTCTTCTTCTTCCTAGATGATCAAGTTTGGTTTTCCAAATTTGGTTTTCCAAATTTGGTTCATATGGTGGATTACTTTGTTTATCTCGAGTTCAATAAAATTTCAATGTAATGTTTTTGAGTGAATACATTTGAGTATTGTGAATGTTAACTATCCAAATCTAGAGATGGTTTAAAAGATGAGAAATGGCTTCAAAATAATGAAAATTTTGTATAGAAAGTAGTAATGGTGTGTGGTTACTACAAAACTCTCTTATCCACTCAACCATAACTAGTTGTCTGTCGGATGTGTACTTATCTATCGTTTTCTTTCTTTTTTTTTCCTGTGTCAATGAGCTTACTTCATTCATCAATAAAATAGTGCATAGTTTAGTACAAAGATGAAATCAGATAACAAACTACTAGTAAATCTAGAAGATAAACACCAACCACTAAAGATGAGCCTAAGACGAATCAGCAGAAAACCGAAGATCCCGACAACTCTTATGCGAGTTTTCAGGGTCTTTTGGCTCTTGCTAGAATTACTGGTTCTAACAATGATGAGGCTCGTGGCTCTTGTAAGAAGTGTGGTCGTGTTGGGCATTTGACCTTTCAGTGTAGGAACTTTTTGAGTACCAAGGAGGATAATGAGAAAGATCCTGCTGCGATCGAAGCTTCTGTTATGTCTGGGTTGGAGAAGATTAGAAAAAGTGTTGGTAAAGGGGAGGTGCAGGAAGAGAGTAGTGATGATGAGGAAGAGGAGAGTGAGACTTCTGATTCGGATGTTGATTCGGAGATGGAGAGGATTATAGCTGAGAGGTATGGGAAGAAGAAGAGTGGGAGTAGGAGTGATAAGAAGATGAGTTCGGTGAGGAAGAAGAATAAGCATGTTTCTGATGATTCTGATTCTGATTCAGGAGATAGGAAGAGAAGGCGGAGGTCGAAGAAGAAGCGTATGGTACATAAGAGAAGGAGTATCAGTGAGTCTGAGGATGAGGGAAGGAGTAAGAGAAGAAAGGAGAGGAGAGGAAGAAAGAGAGATGAGGATGAATGTGATGAGTCTTCTGATGAAGAAGATGAGAGACGGGTGAAGAGGAAGAGTAGAAAGGAGAAGAGGAGAAGGAGAAGCCGTCGTAGTCATTCTGATGAGTCTGATTCAGATTCCTCTGAGTATGATAGGAAACAGAAGCGTAGGAACAAAGTGGCAGCTTCTTCAGACTCTGAGGCCAATGTTTCTGGCGATGACATTTCCCGAGTTGGACGAGGTTCTACCAAACGGTATGAGAAGAAGAGCAGGAAACGCCATCACAGGAAAGAGTGAAGTAAGAGATCGGATCTCTTCTACAGTCATTTTCACTCTCCATTACTCTCTTATCATTCTATGTACAATAATGAAAACATATCTTTGTATGAGATTATGTTGAATTTCCGACACACAGTCTTGTTTGGTCTGTTTGTTTCAAGCATGTGTAACATTTGTGAGATACTACTTGGTACTGATTGTGAGTCTCGTCATACTCTATTCTACAAGACTGATATTAGATTTGATTGGTTGTTTTTGAAAGTTACAGTTTCTACTTAAATTACCCATACTTACGTCGGCAAGTTAATTGATTGGTTGTTTTTGAAAGTTACAGTTTCTACTTAAATTACCCATACTTACGTCGGCAAGTTAAAGCTCAGGTCGGCAACTGTCACTATGGAGATTTTTGGCAAGGCTCCAGAATAAGAGGGCAATTTCGTCGTTTCAGCGATCCGAGTGGGTCCTTGTTAAACTCTTCTCCACCGTTGGAATCAAAGTTTCAAAATATCCATCGATAAAGCCACTTTATATGCCAAGTTAATAGGTGAAGTTGTTAAAGAGCAAGCTAGTTCAAAGAGAATAATAACCCAATACAAATCAAAAAACACAGAAGTGAAAGAAGAAGAAGAAGATGGCTTCAAGCACATTCTCCGGGACCGTGAGCACGCCGAAGCTTTCGGTGGCAATCGACACCGGAAACCCTTTTCTAAACCTCACCGTTGATGCCTTCCTCAAGATCGGAGCTGTAAAATTCTTCACTTTATAATTTATGATCTCTCTCTTATCTCTATCTCATTGTTTTGTCTTTGATGGTTTTAGACTGGAGTCGTTAAATCTGTTGCTGAAGATACTTACAAGGCCATTGACAAAGGTACACTTCAAAAGCTTTCAATTTCGTAACATAAGTGTCCATGTTCTGTCTATGTATGTTATATATATGCTTACTGTTCTGGTTTTGGTTAATTTGATGGACTTGCAAAACCATAGATGAACTTCTAGTGTTTTCTTCCCAAAAACCTCAACATAAAAAACACATTTGATAGATCTGTTTTTATGCTTCTTTGATGTTGGAACTGCATAATCGAATTTTTTAACTCCATACTGTAGGGAGTCTCTCCAAGAGCACGTTGGAGGATGCAGTGAGTATTACTGAATCAAATCTGTGTTTATGGTTTGAAGCAACGTACCATGCTTTTTTCTGTTTCTGAAACTGTGCTTAACATTGTTGCAGCTTAAGAAGTTGTGCAAAGAAGGAGCTTATTGGGGTAAGTTGCTTTTATAAATCCATTGTTTTAGTTTCACCAAATGGATTAATATAGTAAAACTTATAAGTTTACAACATATGAAAAAATGATTCAGGAGCAGCAGGTGGAGTTTATATTGGGACTGAGTATGGAATCGAACGTATCCGTGGCTCTCGAGATTGGGTAATAATATTAACATTCACCATTCTAATTACCCACATATTTGGATATAAGATTCAAGAGATCTGAAATGGTTGAATTATGTATCAGAAAAATGCGATGTTAGCAGGCGCGGCTACAGGGGCAGTACTGTCTGTGGCTAGTAACAAAGGCGGAGACAAGGTGGTGATGGATGCTATTCTCGGCGGGGCACTTGCAACAGCTTCTCAGTTCGTTAACAATCATTATTTCTACTGATATTTCAGTCTTCTTCTTCTTCTTCCTAGATGATCAAATTTGGTTTTCCAAATTTGGTTCATATGGTGGATTACTTTGTTTATCTCGAGTTCAATAAAATTTCAATGTAATGTTTTTGAGTGAATACATTTGAGTATTGTGAATGTTAAATGATAAGGTTCTAGGTTCACCTTAACTTGTTTCTTTCCAAATTCTCACTGAGAAACCCTTAAAATTGCCAAGTTACAAAACTCAAATCTCTCTTGAGAACAAGAACTTAAAAAGATAAAAGAAAACAGAAAGATCAAATCAATGAGTTTTGCTGACAAAACTCATTGCCCTCTAACACCAAGGTGCTAGCCAATTTCTACTCACCAAAAGCCTGACCAACGTTCTCTTCTCTTCTTTCCTTAAGTAGCTGGAGACAATGGCGATGCTTAAACCCTATCACACTCCAACCGTTGATTATTTAGTTCATCCAATGGCTTAGATTTGTCTTTGTTGTAGCACATTGTCTTATTTGCCCTTCTTTCTTTGTGAATTCCCAGTTCAACCCTTAAGTACCTATCATAGTCTTCCCTCTCATCTGCAGATTCAAGAACCAAGAACAATGTCTTCTTCCTCTTCTTCTCCAATAGCCTTTCAGGTGCTTCTCTCTTGAATCAAAAATCAAGAATCTCTCTCTCTCTGAGGTAACTTTTGTTCATTTGCAGGAACAAGAAGGTAGACCAAATCAAACCATAGCTGGAAAGCTGTTTAGAAGTCTCTTTAAGGGTATTTTCTTCTCTCAACTAACCTTAATATCACTTTTGGTGATCGTTCCCACCATCAGAGATCTCATCTCAGCAACTTCAAATTTTCAAAGGCGAGAATCAGAAGAAGAAAAATAAGTAAAGGAAGAAGAAAAAGAAAGTACGAGAAAATAAGAGGAGAAGAAAAAATTTGAAGATAATAGATGAATTGTGTAGCGCCTGTGGGTTACTTTTGTTAACAAAGGCCCAAAAAAACCATTTAAATCGAAGCCCAATAACAAATTAGGGTTAGTATAAGGAAAACTTAAGTTTACGTAAAAAGCAGTAGTGTCCATATTTCTTTTCCTAATTAGGGTTTGATGTTATCTTCTCAATCGAAGAAGAAGAAGAAGATGAGAATAAAACAGAGAGGTGAGGTTTTGGTGGCACCAGAGATTCCTTTGGATATGCAGTTCGAGATTCTGAAGAAGTTGCCTTGTAAAAGGTTTTGGTGGCACCAGAGATTCCTTTGGATATGCAGTTCGAGATTCTGAAGAAGTTGCCTTGTAAATCATTGGCTAGGTTCAAGTGTGTCTCAAAGCTTTGGTCTTCTCTTATCAGTTCTCAAGGTTATATTTTCCCTTCCTCACCTCGTCTGTACATAAAGTTGCTACAGGCGCCTGGAAAGTATGCACTATTATCATTAGAGTCTACTAGTAAGAGTACTGCTTTCGACCTAGATATGATCATGGATGGGATGGAAGGATATTTCATAGCGGCTCTTCGCGGCTTGATTTTATACAGTTTTGGCGGACGGGCTTGTATCTATAATCCCACCACTGGACAAAGAGTAACCTTACCACCCGTAGTCAACATCTTAGCCGAAGAAGAAAACATAGAGCAAGATGATTATTTTTTCGGATACGATCCAGTTCATAATCAATACAAAGTAGTCTTCACTCCCACGGTATGTTCAGTAAAACTTCAAAGGACTTACAAAAAGTATTGGGTCTTTGTATTGGAAGCTGGAAGTTCCTGGAAAAGAATTGAGTTTTGTATTGGAAGCTGGAAGTTCCTGGAAAAGAATTGAGTTTGATCATCCTCATCTTCCTATGAGCCAAGAATTGTGCATTAACGGAGTTATTTATTATTTGACTTCTAGTGATGTGTCTGGGGATAACATCATCAGTTTCAACATTAGATCTGAAGAGTTCAATATGATCCAATTACCTCATGATGCAAATCTGATGGAGGGTTATTTGGAGCTGATTGAGTATGATGGAAAACCAACTGTTTTTGATTACATACATCTGCGGGATCCCTCAGGTTTCTTGAATTTATGGGTCTTGGAAGATGTTGGAACATGGTCGAACAAGTCTCTGGTTTTGAAGCCTTGTCATATGCATTTCTTCCCTAGCAGCATTTTTTTCTGGGTAATTGGTACAACTCAAAATGGCGAAGTTGTCTTGAAACCCGAAGTGATGTCTTCCCCTTATTATTTTCTATATTATGATTTGCATAAGAATGATGTGAGGAGGATTGATATCACAGGAATATCGGAGGAACCCTCAAATCTGGCTCTGTTGGATATGGGTGAGAACATCATGCATTTGAAAATTTGAATGTTATATGTTTTTTTTTTTTTTTTTTGTCTTTCCAGAACTGTTTAGGCCTTTAATGAATATATTTTACTTGATAGCTTTTAATTTTGTGTTGCAAGCAAAAACAGTAAATGGTTGTTACTTCTAAACATTTGAATAAATATTAACTAGTTTCTAGACAGAGTCGAACACGTTACTTCGAAACATTTGAATGGTCCCGATTTACTATGTGAAAACACGAAAAATAGATGTTTCATGTGATACATGGAACAAGTTTAGAACTATAAATGGGTTAGAGAAGCTCATTGATTCAGACTTAACTAGCTCTTTATGTTTCTTCACTGCTGTTTCTATTGGAGCTCTTTTTGAAAATAGATGATTTGTGAAGAAAGGGCCCAAAAAATCATTTAGGCCATGTTTGTTTCTCCATTTGCTAAATCCATTCAAATGATTCATTCAAATGGTTCATTTG
>CM071721.1:3751115-3761770 GCA_036630335.1 Physaria fendleri | reverse complement strand
TTAAACTCTCGAGAGATCATGTCTCGAGTGAAACCTGACCAGTCTGGAGTCAATCCAGACGACATCAGTTGGCATATTTGGAAAGCAAGAAACTAACTGGTTTTCAATAAAATCTCCATCCCGGACATCTTAAAATCGGTGATGTCAGACCACTCCCTCAGGATAACACAAGTTCAACCACCAGATAAACCGAATTACCCTCGCCTGCCACAAGACACTGACCCATAGGAACAACACACACCACATCAGTACTCATGTTTTGTTGATGCTTCTTGGATCAACCTAGCAGAGGACATAGGAATTGACTGGAAGCTCAAGAATTTAGAAAACAGAGCAATCATCCAAGGACTTGGACCCTCACACCCAACATCATCATCCAGGGATGCGAAAGTAACAACATTATATTAAGCATGTACACAACTCGGTAGCCTAAACTACATGAATGTATGCTTCCACTCGGACGCTTCAACAATGATAAATGCCATAAACACTGCCATCAAAACCATAAAGCACCATAATACATGTTCCTCCACACCCACCTCTATTATCCCCCTCATCGAAGACATTTGCCACATCGCCATGCTCCCCACTACAAGGTGCTCGTTCTGAAAGATCGCAAGGAGGCTTAATATGTTGGCAGACAACCTTGGCAAGAAAGGTAGAACATCATTAATAAATTTTACGGTGCGTTGGCTGTAATTAAATCCACTATTGTACAACATTATATTATTAATAAGGGTGAAAGGTCTGCAGCCCCACAGTTTGAAACATATCAGCCTCAGTCCCCACGGTTTTTAGACATCGGTCTGGATCCACCCAAAACAAACTTTAATGGTTTGTAACTCCCTAGTTTTTTAAAATAATGGTCTCATTCCCCATGGAACGTTTAGTGCGTTTAAATAGTGTTTAAAATTTGGTTTGATTTTATTTAGAAATAATCTGGTTACTACTAAACCAAATCGATTTATATTTGTAAAGTCTTAAATGATTTTTCTTTTATAATTTTCCTATTACAATTATTTAATCATTTGATCCGTAATTTACAATCGAAGAATTATTAAATTATGGATAAATTATAAAACCAGTTATAATACGTACTAGTTAGTTCTTATTTATGTATTTAATTAAATTTTTAATAAATAGTAAACATTTTATGACAAAGAATTACTAGGTTTATAATTCACTTTGTAATCTCTCAAATATTTATTTTCATACATATTCAATTATTCGGTTTATGATTCACTTTGTAAATATTTCAAAATTTTATTTTCATAAAAATACAATTATTTGGTTTATAATTCACTTTGTAAAAATCTTTCAAAAATTTCAAATTTCATAAAATTCAATTGTGCGGTGTATAATTTACTAGTAATCTCTAAAAATTTTATTTTCGTAAATTATATATTATCTATTGAAAAATAATTAATATGCATAGAGAAAAACTAACTAGTACGTATTATAATTGATTTTATAATTTAATAATTTATCGATTATAAATCACGATTTAACTGAATAAATAATTTTAATAGAAAAATTATAAAAGAAAGATCATTTAATTCTTTATAAAAAATAAATCGATCTAGTTTAGTAGTAATCGAATTATTTCTAAATAAAATCAAAACCAATTTTAAACACTATTTAAACGTACTAAACGCTCTATAGGGATTAAGACTATTATATTTAAAATAGGGAATTACAGACCATTGTTTTAGGTGAATCCAGACTGAGATTTAAAAACCGTGGAAAATGAGTCTGATATGTTTAAAACTGTGGAGCTCTTTCACCCTAAAAATAAAGTATCTAGAGAAAAAATAAAATAATAAAGTATATCAGACCAAAAAAAAGAATGTCGTTACCTCTAGTTTACCCTATTGAATAGAGTTGGGCTTAAATTGAATTAAAAAATGGGCCTTTAAAATAAACCCACTAATATTTAAATCGACCCAAAATCTGTAAAACTAAAAGCTAGTGTGTTTGTTTGGCTAATATCTCAGGCAAATGATTTGTCAATTACCTCTTTTGTCATTTCTGCTCATATCTCGATCGGTGATTATTCATTAGGCTGCGTCTAGGCAAATTTTCTGAAATCTCCGCCGTTTGATTACATAGAGATTCTGGGATTCTTTTTTATTTTTTATTTTTTTCCGAGTTTCTTACCGATTGAATTTTGGTTTACATTCTCCCTCGGAACCTTAGAAACCCTAATTTTGATACATTAGGTTCGGAACCTTCCATCGATCCGTGTAGGTTTTGATTGATTTTACGCGTTTGAAGATGCCTCCAAAGCAACAGCCTAAAGCTGATTTGGCGAAGAAACAGAAACAAGTGGAAGACAAAACTTTCGGTCTGAAAAATAAGAACAAGAGCAAGAATGTTCAGAAATATGTTCAGAGTCTCAAACAATCTGTGCAGCCTAAACCCGATGCTTCAAAAGCTGCAGCCAAGGTACACACTTCAATTCCTGAGATTGGGTTTTGAATATGTTTAATAAGTGAGAGAGATAAATCGATTTTGGAGATTTAAGTTCTTTATTCGGACAAGTTCTGGTTCTTTTGAGGACAGAAAAAGAAAGAGGAAGAGAAAGCTAGAGAACAGGAATTGAATGAGTTGTTCAAGGTCGCTATTAGTCAGCCGAAAGTTCCTGTTGGTATGTCTTTTCATGAAATTTTCCTAGTTGAAAACTTCTGTCTTGTTGTTGTTATTGTTTCTCTAGTTTCGTTCACTTTGGTTTCGATAGTATATATATTGAATATGCTTGTTGTTTATTGGGGATGTTTATTTGCAGGTGTGGATCCAAAGTCTATACTGTGTGAGTTTTTCAAGGCCGGGCAGTGTCAAAAGGGTTTCAAATGCAAATTCTCTCATGATTTGAACATTCAAAGGAAGGGTGAGAAGATCGATATTTACAGTGATAAGCGTGATGAAGGTAAAAGTTTTAGTATGCCACAAAAGTGTCTTTTATTTTCATCCCTTCAGTCCTTTGGATGATTGTCTTATTTTTGCTTTTAATTATATTGCGTTAGATGGAGACATGGAAGAGTGGGATCAAGCTACCCTTGAAAAGGTTGTGGAATCCAAGAAAAATGAATACAATCAGAATAAGCCAACAGATATTGTAAGTTGTTTCTCTTATTTCTGTCTCTCGCAAAAACTTTTGCTGTGTGCTTGTTGGGACATGTTGTTTTAGGGATTCCAGTTTCATAATACATTACTTATCAGTAAGTTTTCTCCTGTTCATGCTCTGTGCTAGAAACTCTTAATTGGTTTGTGTTCAAATCTATAGCGTTTAGCATGATGAATTAGTTTCGGTTGTGTTTGCTCTTTTTACCATGATTAAGCTTTAGTTGATATGGATTCTCCTTATGATGAACGGTCCTTAGCTAATAGCAAGGTTCCTCTCGAGAGCCATTTTTTGGTGTTTAACGTCCTTTTCTCGAAAACTCACCTGGTTGGTGATGGTGTAGTGTTAATCATAATTTGATGTTATTGTTTCGTACAAATATCATTAGATAATTCTATGCTAAGAGAAGTAACAATGTTGCGTGTTACCTCTCAATGAATCATCTGCATAGAACAATCCAAAACACATAAGTTGATTGTGTCTCAGAGTTCATCAATTTTAAACTGTTTTTGTGTGTACGGATAAATAATAGGTTTGCAAGTATTTTCTGGATGCCGTGGAAAAGAAACAGTATGGGTGGTTCTGGGTATGCCCCAATGGTGGAAAAGAATGCCATTACAGACATGCCCTTCCTCCTGGGTATGTCCTTAAATCTCAAATGAAAGCCCTCTTAGAAGAGGAGTCATCAAAGAAGGTGGCAGTTGAGGACGAAATCGAAAACGAGGTTTGAATACTCTTCTGGTTATCCCAATCTGCTCTGAGCTGCTAAGAACCTGAATGTGATTTGTGAGACCAACATTTTCTTGTTTTATGTTTCAGCGTGCAAAACTACAAACCGCAACACAAATGACTCCTGCGCTATTTATGGAATGGAAGAGGAAGAAAATAGCTGAGAGAGATGCAGGTTTGGCTGCTTCTCAAGCAGAGAGAGCAAAGAACGACCGTATGAGGTAATCATGTTCATCTGTCAGTTGCATATCCATCTCTAACGTAATTTGTCTTCATAATCGCTGATTCATTGTGTGGATATTTACTGGCAGTGGTCGGGAGCTGTTTCTGTCCAACGCTAGCTTGTTCGTGGATGATGCTGAGGCTTGTGAAGAATATGAGCGAGAAAGAGAGCAGGAAGAAACTGAACAGAAGGTGAGCTATCTCTCTCTCTCTCTCTCTCTATCTCTCTCTCATCAATTTAAAAGTTGGGTTAATGGAATCTTGAATTCTTTTTCTTTTCAGGCAAAGAGCAAAGAAACAGAGGCAGGGACAAGCAAGAGTAGTGGTGATGCTGAACAGAGTTATAAAGAAGTCGATCAAGATGAATATGAAGATGATGATGATGATTTAGACATGGATGAGCTGGATGAATTGGAAGCAAGCTTGTCGAAGACATCGATCCAGATTCGTGAGCCAAACAATGAAGGGTGAAGTGTCATCTTGAGATGGGAAAATGGAAAGAGAAGAGCTGGAGGAGAGAAAGCACATGTTTTGTTTTGTTCTGTGTACTTTCAATATATGGGATGTTTTTTTTTGCATACACAAACCATAACTTGGGGGTGTTGAATAACCACTGTTACTGTTTTAAAGTCTTAAATGTGTCTCATTTAGAACTTAAGTATCATCTTCTTTTTGTCCTACCCTTTCTTTAATGTTGTTGGCATAGAATTTCCTTAAAGTTCTAAACTTGAAAACCTATCAATGGGGATAACTACAAAAAGAAAACTAACACCACATTACGAATTTAGAAACAAGTTATTTTGGTCTAAACGTGGCAACGCAATTTTGGTTGTGGTTTGTAGACCTCTTATTTGATCTTGGCAAAGCACTTACCGAACATTACTTAGCTCAAAGATAATTATTCTGAACAGTGTCTGCGGGTTGAATAAAAGGTTGATATCTATAGTCTTTTTTATTGAATTAATTATGAGAAATAACTCCCAAAAAAAAAACTTGTGAGAAATAGCACTGATGACCAGTCAACAAAATTTTTTGCGGGGTCCACGTTGGTATTTTACCAGCGTACCCCCGGCTAGAAATCTTTGATGTTGGTTTTCGGGCTGCTGGTAATCGGAACTGCTGGTTTTCGACAGATTTATTAAACAAATTACGTGATTAAACAAATCTTGTTTGATCAAAATGTAATCGGAACTGCTGGTTTTCGACAGATTTATTAAACAAATTACGTGATTAAACAAATCTTGTTTGATCAAAATCGTGGTTTTTGAAAACAAATCTTGTTTGATCAAAATCGTGGTTTTTGATAGATTATTAAACAAATCACCACATATTATTTCCGAAAACTCTCGGTTTTCGAGAATCTCATGTGGTTTTCAGAATACTAGCACGAAACAGAGTCGTTAACCAGTCTGTTCAGAAAACCAAAAAAAAAAACATGCTGAGTATTATGGTAAACAACCAAACACGTGTCATCTCCTCATTCGTCGCTTTTTACTGGACCCATGTCAATGCTATTTCTTAAAAACCCACAAATAGTGATGCTATTTCTTAAAATATACCCTTTTTTTATTTCCTTCAGACTAACATAGACTCTTCAAGTATAGGAATCCATTTTGGTATCTGAGTCTTGTAGATTTTGAATGGTTGCATTACCCCTTTATAGCCAACTCCTTGAAGCTAAATTTAGTAGAAACAAACACTGATCCTGACCAAAAAAGAAAAAAAGAAACAAACACTGATAAAAGGAAAAAAACGTAATGTGATCACGTATCAGTATAGGAATATGTGCAGTTGATCACTCGTATTCGTCCTCAGATTCCTACTGCTACAGCAACATAAAGTTGGATACATAATGAGAGAGGAAACTTTACAGTGAAATCAGCTTATTGACTTTGGAACACATCACTTAACTCAGGGAAGGAAGAAGTACTGAAAGGAAATCATTTTATAGATATTCAAGGATCTTTGTTAATATAAAAATAGCAAAGAGAAGTTGATAAGTATCAAAGGATTTAAGAGTTAAATTCTAGAAGATTGTTAGGGATAAACATCAAGAGAGTAGTTTGTTCCTAAAATCAAGTGATAAGGATATCACAGCAACTTGGAGTCGACAGCTGGAGGAGGTTGATTAGTATAAATAGATGCTCAAGGAGGCTGATAAGATTCCACCATTGAAGCAATAGGAGAGATTGCAAAACCACATTAGGAGATACTTAACAAAGAGCTTTTTAATAGAGAGATTAAGAGAGTTGCTTTGTTTTCGTGAGCTAGTGTGTTTTGAGAGTACTTTTGTTAAGAGTGAATAAAAGTTTGTATTATAAACAAGTTCAAACGTTTTATTCAATAAAGTAGTACTTTTCTGTGGAAACAGGTTCTAGTCTGTGACATCAGACCCTTCCGTTTTTTCATTTGGTATCAGAGCTTTGGTGTCAGAACCAAAGTTGTTTAGATCACAACGGGTAAAGATCCTGCGGCATAATGGATTTCAGAGATCTTGTTTCTACACAGAAGATTCCAAAGATCCTGCGGCATAATGGATTTCAGAGATCTTGTTTCTACACAGAAGATTCCCATGTTGGAGAAATCAAGCTATGGCCATTGGAATATGAAGATGAGGACTGTGATCAAATCGATTGGTGAGGATGCATTGGCAGCAGTTGAAAAAGGATGGACTGAGTCGATTGGTAAGGGGGATAATGGAAGTCAGGTGCCTAAGCATAAGAGTCTTTGGACGGATCAAGAGAAGAGTCTTTGGACGGATCAAGAGAAAGAATTGTCCAAGTACAATTCAAAGGCGTTATGTGCTATCTTCAATGCTGTTACCGAAAATTAGTTTGACATTATCCAATGTTGTACTTCAGCAAAAGAGGCGTGGGATAAATTGGAAAGTGCTTATGAGGGTACAGAGAATGTTAAGACAACAAGGTTGGATATGTTGGATAGTAGATTTGAAATACTAAGGATGGAAGAATCATAAACTATTGAAGAATTCAGTTCAAAACTGAGTAGTATTGCAAGTGAAGCTCAGACCATGGGGAAGGAGTGAGTCTTTGGACGGATCAAGAGAAAGAATTGTCCAAGTACAATTCAAAGGCGTTATGTGCTATCTTCAATGCTGTTACCGAAAATTAGTTTGACATTATCCAATGTTGTACTTCAGCAAAAGAGGCGTGGGATAAATTGGAAAGTGCTTATGAGGGTACAGAGAATGTTAAGACAACAAGGTTGGATATGTTGGATAGTAGATTTGAAATACTAAGGATGGAAGAATCATAAACTATTGAAGAATTCAGTTCAAAACTGAGTAGTATTGCAAGTGAAGCTCAGACCATGGGGAAGAAGTATAAGGATAAGAATTTGGTGAAGAAGCTTCTCAGGAGTCTTCCACCTAGGTTCGAAAGTAAGAAAACTGCCATGGGAACCGGAATGTCAGGGATATGGACACTTCAAATCAGCTTGTGCTACGATCAAAATGAGGGAATCTAGATGCGATACTTGCAAAGGTTTTGGACACATGAGTGATACATGTTCCAATAATCAGGGACAGCAAAGTTCCTATATTGGGTTTTCTGAGAGTGACTGTGATGATGAAGAAAACAAAAACACTGCTGGATTTGTAGCATTTTCTGCGGAAATAGAAGAATCAGACAGCGACTCAGATGAAGAAATTCCCAGACCTGTTATAACAAAAAATAATGCGATACTTGCAAAGGTTTTGGACACATGAGTGATACATGTTCCAATAATCAGGGACAGCAAAGTTCCTATATTGGGTTTTCTGAGAGTGACTGTGATGATGAAGAAAACAAAAACACTGCTGGATTTGTAGCATTTTCTGCGGAAATAGAAGAATCAGACAGCGACTCAGATGAAGAAATTCCCAGACCTGTTATAACAAAAAATAATTGTTGTAACATGAGAATAGAGGAGCTATACGAAAGTTGGGTGAAACTAGCATATGAGAAAGTTGAATTATACAAACGAAAGATTCAACTAGAAGAAAGGGTAGCTGCCTTGGAAAAGATTGTCAAGAAAGAAAATGATGAAACAAAGAAAGGTATGAAAGACTTGGATTTGATTAACTCAAATACCAAGTTGTCTGAAGCTATTCGGGAAGAACAACAGAAGAGAATGAAGCTAGAAGTTGAATTGGCTGAGACTTACAAGAAAGTGCGTACATTAAATTATGGGACTGAGGAGTTAAATAAGATTCTTTGATGAAACAAAGAAAGGTATGAAAGACTTGGATTTGATTAACTCAAATACCAAGTTGTCTGAAGCTATTCGGGAAGAACAACAGAAGAGAATGAAGCTAGAAGTTGAATTGGCTGAGACTTACAAGAAAGTGCGTACATTAAATTATGGGACTGAGGAGTTAAATAAGATTCTTAGCGTGGGAAGGTCTTCAGAGTCTCATTACGGAATTGTTCATGATGGAAAGGAGAATACCGCAAGAAATGTCTTTGTAGCTAGCTCTACCAGCCATGCTGATGAGATGAAGGTAAAACCAATTCAAAAGGGTGAAGAAGGAAGTAGCAGTATAATGATGCAGCAGAGAACTATGGGCTATGATCAAAGAAGATTTTATAAGAATTGGTATCATTGTGGTAAGTATGGTCATTTACGGAGAAGGTGTAAGGTTTTCAAGCAGTGGGTGCGGATCTTGATACAACAAGGACATGGCTATCAAAATAAAGAAAGGAAGAATCAAGTTTGGATCTCCAAGATAAAGTTGTATAAGAAAACCGAGCCAAATCCCTCAAAAGTACATGTAGTAGGAGTTTCTAAGCCAAAAGGAAAGGAATTTAATGAGTATGAAGATGTGACTTTTATGGCTGGGAATAAACTATCAAAAAGAAGGTGGTATTTTGATAGTGGAGCGTCAAGACATATGACTAGAAATTTGGCCTTACTTGATGATTATGCTGAAATTGAGGAGAGTAAAATTACCTTTGGTGGAGGAGCCTCAGGTATGATTAAAGGCAAAGGGAGATTGGCAGATCCAGATTTATGATTAAAGGCAAAGGGAGATTGGCAGATCCAGATTTGAAGAATGTGTTCTATGTTCAAGGACTCAAGGTTAACTTGATCAGTGTTAGTCAACTTAGTGATGAAGGTTCCACTGTATCATTCAACGGAAAAAATTGCATCGTCAGAGACAACAGAAATCAGACTGTTATGACAAGATCACGAGCAGGGAATAATTGCTATAAGTGGGCACCTTTAGATATGTGCTTTATAGCTGAAAAATATGATACTATCCTGTGGCATAAAAAGCTAGGACATATTAATATTCGAAGCATGTCAAGGCTATAATCACATGAATTGGTTCGAGGTCTTCCTGAGATAAAGAACTTAGAAAACTTTGTGTCTTCCTGAGATAAAGAACTTAGAAAACTTTGTTTGTGGTGGATGCAAAAAAGGTAAGCAGATCAAGGTTCAACACAAGAAGGTTCCAGACGTCCAGACAAGAGAGGTAACTGAACTAATTCATATGGATCTCATGGAGCCAATGCAAGTTGAAAGCATAGCTGGTAAACGATATTTGTTTGTATTAGCAGATGACTTTTCAAGGTATATTAGGGTTAGATTCTTAAGAGAAAAGTCAGAAACATTGGATAGCTTCAAGATCTTGTCTTTGCAATTGAAGAATTAAATAAAAGGAATTAAGTAGATTAGGAGTGACCATGGAGGAGAATTTCAGAACCAGCTATTTGAAACGTTCTGCAATCAACAAGGGATTATGCATCAATTTTCAGCACCAAGAACACCTCAGCAAAATGGAGTGAAAGGAAACAATGAAGACACCGTATGAGATATGGAAGGGAAAGAAGCCTACACTCAGTTATTTTCATGTCTTTGGGTGCAAATGCTATATTCTAAATGACAAGGATCAGCTTGGAAAGTTCGATTCAAGAAGTGATGAAGGATTCTTTCTTGGGTACTCACCAAATAGCACTACTTATAGAGTATTTAACAAGTGTTCTAGGATGATCATTGAGTCTGCTAATGTGGTATTTGATGATGAAAGTGTTCATTCAAGTATTACAATTTCTAATGACGAAGAAGAAAAGAGACAACCTGCTCAGGAAAAATCTGTTACAACAGAAGAAACGCCTGTAATAACAGAAGAAGAAACCTGCTCAGGAAAAATCTGTTACAACAGAAGAAACGCCTGTAATAACAGAAGAAGAAATTATAGAACGAGATACCACAAATCTTCAAGTCCATTGAAATCACTCTGCATCTGATGTAATAGGAGAAATAAACGAAGGAAGAAAGACTAGGGGAGTGAGTATAAACTTCAAAGAAATAGTTGGCATGTTTGCTTGTTTTGTCTCCTTAACCGAACCATCAAATCCTAATGAAGCGTTGCAAGACCAAAATCTGTTACAACAGAAGAAACGCCTATGATAACAGAAGAAGAAACTGCAGATTCAGATGCCACAAATCTTAAGTCCATCGAAATCACTCTGCATCTGATGTAATAGGAGAAATAAACGAAGGGAGAAAGAATAGGGGAGTGAGTATAAACTTCAAAGAAATGGTTGGCATGTTTGCTTGTTTTGTCTCCTTAACCGAA
>CM071721.1:3715528-3726800 GCA_036630335.1 Physaria fendleri | reverse complement strand
GTCATTTCCCGGCACTGATCGACGTAGCGTTCTTGGCTCAGGTAGAGTCAGGGGCGTTACAGGTTGGGTCGGGTTAAACCCGATATCCGATCGGGTTAAATTTCAACCCGAAATTTTAAATAAAATCAAGATTAGTCGATTTTTTGCTTTTTTTTTGTTCAGCAACTTGGATATAATCGTGGTAATCGCATCTCCGTTTATGTCCGTTTGTATTTATATTTAAGTAAGAAAGATAGATAGTTTTTGGGTTTAATCTTGCTTGGAGCAATATAAAAATCATATTACAGACCTGTGTTTTTTTTGTTTTTTTGGGTTAGGATCGGGTTTTGCGTGGATTTTGTGTATTTCGACTTATTTTTGTACAGTTCAGGTTGAGTTTTTTGTATGAAGTTCGGATAGGTTTTTCTATGGGTTTATTAAGACTTAAAAACCAATCCGACCCGAACCCGATCAGGTAAAACCCGAACCCAACCCGAAAATACAAAATTAGCAATCCGACCCGAACCCGATCAGGTAAAACCCGAACCCAACCCGAAAATACAAAATTAGTCCATTGGATTTTATATACCATAACCCAATAAACCCGAACCCGTTTGGGTTTTACCCGAACCCGATCCGCCAACCCGAATGCCCAGACCTAGTTTCATAAATATATTAATCATTTTCCTGAAAAAGAAAAAAAAAAAAATCTATCTCTTGTTTTCTTTCTTATCATCTTCGCGCTTCCACTCAATCGTCTCTCGTCGTCGTACTAGCGATGACGTCTCTCCCGATGATCCTCGCATCTTCTTCACCTCTGAGAAACCTAACGAAACCTTCTTCAATTTGTCCAATTCCAAAACTCAATCAAAATTCACCAAAACTCCGAAACTTATCACCTCCACTTCATCTTCTAACTAAAACCCATCTCTCAGTTACCATTTCCCAACTCATCCTCACTTCCCCTCTTCTCGCATCTGAATCCTTCGACTCTATTTCAGACCCATCTTCTGGGAAAATCGATCTCGAGTCAATCTTGGTCACAATTGATAATTTTTTCAACAAGTACCCATTTTTCGTAGCGGGATGTACTTTCATCTACCTTGTGGTTTATCCGGCTGTGATTTTTTACTTGAGGAAGTATAAACCAATATCCGCCATTAATGCTTTTCGTAAGCTTAAGAATCAATCTGATTCCCAGCTTTTGGATGTTAGAGATGACAAGACTTTGGCTTCTTTGTCATCACCCAATCTTAGGTTTCTGGGTAAGAGTTCAGTTCAGGTTCCGTTTAGTGAGAATGACGAGGAAGGGTTCTTGAAGAAAGTCAAAGGAAGCTTTTCTGACCCGGAAAACACAGTTGTCTGTGTTCTTGACAAGTAAGGATAAACAAAAAGCTTCAAACTTTACCAAAAACATTGCTTTGTGGTTAATCTAGAGATATTTGTCTATTTGAAGGATCTTATAGTGATTGATTATATGTAGACAGACTTGTCTAATTTGTTGTATAATTGATTTGGAAGATAGTTTTGATGGTAACTCGTTGAAAGTCGCTGAATTGCTGATCAAGAATGGCTTCAAAGAGGCTTACTATATCAAAGGAGGTGTAAGAGGGAAGAATGGTTGGTTGGTATGTTACATCTCTCTCTCTCTCTTTCTGGAATCTATATGTTTTCAGATGTTTGCTTTGTCATAAATCGTGAGGGTTTGGTCTTTGATTTGCTGAACTTACTACCATTGTGTCAGGCCATTCAAGAAGAGCTTTTGCCTCCACCTGTGCATATGTATACTGCGGAAAATGTAAAATCTTCAAACAACAATGAAGCTTCCATTGTTGGAACTGAGAACTGATTCAAGACCATAGGCTAATGGTACAATGAGAAAGCTTCTCTTGGTTGCAGACTAATTATACATTGAAAGACTTGTTTAGGTCTGAAGACCCACTGGTTCGTAAGATCTAACATTGTCTGGAAATTAATTTCTCAGGCCAATATTATTGTAAAGTTTTCTGTGCTTTTGTATCCTTTATATTATGAAATGTTTCAACCATAAAAGGAAGATTCAAAGGAAGATTCAATGAAAATTTTCATCAGCTTGGTATTATCATTGAGTTAGATGATTCATATCATCAAAACAAAAGTATGTTGAATGTTAAACCATGGTAAAAGAAGAGAAGAATGGGATTTGTGAACGGAATGAGTGAAAGAAACAATAGCATTTTCACTTTTAAGTTCTAACTTATCATTACTGGAATTCTAGCATTCTTCGCCTCCGTGTTTTACTGTCCCTCGGTTGAAGTAAACCAAGAACTCTATGTTTCCATCAGCACCCTTTATTGGAGATTCTATAAAGCCTTTGTTTGTAAATCCATAGCGCTCCACACCATTTATTATCTTCTCAAGTACCTTCACTCATAAACAAGACAACAGTTCGAAACAGAAGGAATCCAGGAGAGCAATAAACAGATTTCAATAGATGTGGGTCACCCAAAGAGATTCAATTTTCAAAAAGGGGACAAACCTCCTGATGCACTTCAGGATCTCTCACTATGCCACCTTTCCCAACCTTGAGAGGAAACAAAATGTTGTATAACCAAAAGTTAAGTCACAGAAATGATTCATATATTTTATCATACTAGGATATACTTCTCAGAGTTCAGTGTATGCAAAACCTAGTATCTTCAAGGTAATGAATTGATTACCTGTTGTCTACGAGCTTCAAATTGGGGTTTAACAAGGGTAACTAAAGATGCATCTTCTTTCATCACATTCATAATAGCTGGCATCACCTGTTCATGAGTTTGAAGTCTCAATCAATTGCAGATCATAGTTCCTGGAAACAAACTGAACAAGTAGAAAACTTACCTTAAGAATTGAAATAAACGAGAGGTCAAGGGTCACTACATCAACTTTTTGGGGGAGCCCAGGGAGGTATCTCAGATTTGTCCTTTCTATAACAGTCACTCGCTTATCATTGCGGATTTTATCTGCTACCTATTACAATACAGAGAATAATTAAATGAATAACTAGTAATTAGTCTTTGATTGCAGGAAAAGTTCAAAAGTCTGTAGGAAAAACACTCGGCAACTAACCTGACCGTAACCAACATCTACACCATAAACATGAGCGGCACCATAACGCAGCAAAAAAAACACTCGGCAACTAACCTGACCGTAACCAACATCTACACCATAAACATGAGCGGCACCATAACGCAGCAAACAATCTGTAAAACCTCCTGTAGACAGTCCTGAATCAAGAACTACTTTCTCAGAAACATCAACATCTAGCTTCTCAATTGCAGCTTCCAGCTTAAGTCCGCCTCTGCAAGTTAGAAAAAAAGAGGAACGGACAGTCGACAACAACAGAGTCTTTGAGAAATGAAGAAGTTGTAGAAAAGATACGAGTAACTTGGGAGGAATAATCACCTACATACATATTTTGGAATCTCAGCTGTGATCTTTATGGCTGCACTACTGGAGACAGGCATTCCAGCTTTACTAACTCTTTTTCCATCTACAAGAACTTTGCCTAGATACCATATCATACACATTGAAGATTAAGCTACACCAGGAACTTCGTCTTTCTTTTTAAGACGAATAACATAACCTCTGTATGTTTAATGTATATGATTACAAGTAATCACCTTGTATAATCCATGATTGTATTAATGTGCGACTGTATTCGTTAAACCTTTCGACACATGCCTCGTCTAGCCTTTGTTTCTTGCTGTCATAGGACAAGAAGGGTTCCATTAAATTGAAGCACATAAAAATATGGAACTTTCTTGGTTCATATGTTAAAGAAAAACCCCAACTTCTTTCCACGAGTAGGAGTAGCAGAAGCAAAACATCTCATGGTACTGCATTCACCGGGTTTACCCCATCTCCCTGAACAGATAGCAGAGAACAAAGATCACAAGAAAATATCACCAATGAAGCTAAGGAATAAAAAGTACCCAACATTGCTAATGAAATTGAAAGCTAAACATAAATCTTGGTATCGATGAATTATCTATTTCCTGACAATAGGAAGAACAATTAGTGGGTTTTCCCCACGAATCAATTCGATTGCTCACGAGTGTCAAAAAAAAAAAAAAAAAAACAGTTTTCCAGAAAGAAAGCTCAAAAACTGACTATGCAAAAAAAAAAAAAAAAAAACAGTTTTCCAGAAAGAAAGCTCAAAAACTGACTATGCCCTCCAAGTGTTTGAAGAAATTACCGAGGAGAAGAGGATTGTGAGATTTGGATAAGAAGCAAAGGAGAGAGCTGCGCAAAGCTATGGGAGGTCTAAGAACATGAAAAGCCATCCTTTATCCTCCTTGGAAAACAAGATCGAAAACGAGCTATCTATTTATTCTAGGGTTTAAGCTTCTGACATTTGATTCAATTTTTTTTTTTTTGGCAATACAATTTTGTGGCCTAAGGTCCATACAGAAATTGGGATACAATTGGAGAAGGGGAGAAAGGGGAAGGGATGGCCCAGATCCATTATGGCCATTTATAATGTGACATTATGTCACGTGACTCGAACCTCTGACCTAGAGGTCACCCAGATCCATTATGGCCATTTATAATGTGACATTATGTCACGTGACTCGAACCTCTGACCTAGAGGTCAGGACGGGGTATGCTTACCAACCGAGCTACATCCGCTCGTCACATTTGATTCAATTTTATTAAAGAAAAACAGTTTTTTTTTTTTTTCTTTGTCATGAAAGAAAAACGGTTTTTATACATCAATTAACAAACACATCAGGTCCAATTATACACACTATTTGGAAAATTTGCAAATCATATAATATATTTATACTAAACTTTATAAATTGTGTATAATTACTTTAATTCTTTTTAGAAAACCCAGGATTTATAAGCGATGAATTATTAAAGTATAAATCAATTATTTGATTGATTTTGTGGGTTGGTTTTATAAGAAGTTTGGATTTTAGTAATTAGTTGATTACAAATCATGATTTTTTAAAAATAATTTTTTTTGTTAAAAAAAGAACAGTTAATAAATCAACATATTTACTGCGCTTTGTAGAAATAAACCAAATTTGTTAAATATTGCGATTAAAACTCACTAATATTTAGTGGGTATATTTGATTGATATGTTTTAGTATTTGGTTACCCGAAAATAATAGGGAACCATACGACTATTATGTTTTTGGTGAATACCAAACTCTCTTTCTTTTTTTTTTTTGTTGACGCTTCTCCTTTTTAGTATGATTTCAAAAAACTGAACCAGAATCTATTAGAGATTACAATATAGATTATAAGTTGGTTTAGTTGGTTTAGTATTTTGGTTATTAATTTTGGTTTAATCTTTGAGTATTTAAACATTTGCTTTAGCAATTTCACAAACTGAATGAAGATATTTTCTTTTCACGATTCTCTCTTGTTCTTCTAATCACGATTCTCTCTTGTTCTTCTAATCGTTTCTTCTTTGTTCACAATTCTTGAGAGAATCTAATATGGTATCAGAGCTATATTCAAATTCTTCATTCCAATTCCGTTGTTCTTCATCTTCTTTCATGTGATCGGAGTTTAATTTCATCGATTCGTTTGGATTCTCAACTTTTCTCAATCGTCTTTGATTTCACTTCTTATTCTTTCAATAATCTGTGTTTCGTTTGAACTCAGAAGCTTTTAAATCATCTCGTGTGATTTTAGATTGTTTTTCAAGATCACATTTGAGCTTTGATTTCTAGATTTGAGCCAGATTTTGTGATTTCAACTGTAGTGACTTCGTCCGTTCTTAATCGTGAATTCGTTCTTATGATGAAGAAACGATTTAAGCATCTCTTCTCCACTACTGATCCAATGAAGCTTTCACTTGGTGATGATAAATATCTTCCATATCGAAAGATTCTGTGTAGTGCGCCAAGTTCGATTATCAGTTGTGTTGCTTCTGGATTAAAGAGTTATGTGTTTGGATCTTTACCTAGACCGCCAGAGATTTGTTCCAGTTTGCCTCTGCGATGCGATTTTGCTGATTCGGTATGTCAATTTCTGAAATTTGTCTCTAAGCATATAGATTCTGGATTCATATTTGCTGATGCTTCTGTTGAGATATGGAGATTTTGTGTTTTTAGAGAGACTATGATCTTGTTAGAAGATGTTCAACAGAATCTTGAAGATGGAATTGATGATAGATTCAGATTCTTTGTTGAGTTATTCACCTTATGGTGTGGTATTACGTATATTGTTTCAGAAGATATTTTTAGGCATCATGTTTCTTTTAAACAGAGGGAGAGTTATAAGTTTGTTGTGGTTACATGCTGGTTATACTTTTGTGGAGATGATTGCCATGGATTTCTGAAATTAGAGTTGTTGGTTAATGAGTTTTATGTGAAGATGTTGATGAACTCTGGAGGATTGCAAGTCATGGCTCCTCATGGTGATAGTTCATTGACTGTTTTTCATGTCTCTGTAATTGTTGTGATGGTTCAGCCGTTAAGCATCTTTTTCAAGCAAGAAGCTTGTTATCTCAAGGTGTTGATAAGCTTTGTCATTGAGAGTTTCTTACAGATTCTATTCTCAGGTTCTGATTTCTTGAAGCCAGCTATATCTAGTTTTCTATCTTTGGTTTACCGTGAGTTTGATTCAACTGATTCAACGGTGAAGATAGTTATCAAGCTCAGGAATGATGAATCTGATGTTATTTCATCTTATGATGAATCTTCATCGATTGTTATCAATCGATTTCATATGTCTGCTTCGTTTTTTTGGTTTCATTTGGGATAGATTTCTTCGCCAAAGGTCTATGATAATCCTTTTGGCTGTTCGTCACTTCGTTTCATATCTGATTCAGCCAGATAGAAGTGATTTCTCGGTTGCTCCGCCGAGTATGACAATGGAAGCATTTCTCACATCGTTTCATATCTGATTCAGCCAGATAGAAGTGATTTTCTCGGTTGCTCCGCCAAGTATGACAATGGAAGCATTTCGATGGATAAGTATCCATCTATTTCTGGTTTTATGGAGTTTAAAACTCCTCCATACCTTCTTCTCGTTGAACACAGAATGCTCATAAAGGCTTCTTGGTTTTCGACTGTTATTGTTCTTGGATTTCAAGGCATGGATACATTGATTCTATTGACAAGTAGATCAATTATTCATTTGTTTACTGGTTGTGTGATGGTTTCATTATTTTCCATGAAGGAAGATTCATCACTTGAGAATATGATCCTCATTATCTTCTTCACTGTTCAGATTGGCAAATAAATGGTTTTATGACTACATCAAAAGATGTTCTTCAAGAACAGAGTATTTTACATCCATTTTCAAGGATCATATATTTTGAACTGCTGTAGAATTCTTCACACTTATTGCAGGGATATAGTGGAGAATTCTTTAAACATTCGATTGTGGCTTATTCCAAATGGGTTGAATCTATTCTTGACCTCCTCTATTGTTCATTACCTAGACCACCGGAATTTCATTGTGCATCATTGTGGTTCAGTTCAAGTCTTCTCAGATTCACAAGGATGCTTCTCTCATTGAAAAGTTATGGAGGAGATACACATGGAGTTATGTTCAAGATGGAAGTCACACACATGGAGTAATGTTCAAGATGGAACTTTCATCTTGAGGGGGGAGTATTAGAGATTACAATATAGATTATAAGTTGGTTTAGTTGGTTTAGTATTTTGGTTATTAACTTTGGTTTAATCTTTGAGTATTTAAACATTTGCTGTAGCAATTTCACAAACTGAATGAAGATATTTTCTTTTCACGATTCTCTCTTGTTCTTCTAATCACGATTCTCTCTTGTTCTTCTAATCGTTTCTTCTTTGTTCACAATTCTTGAGAGAATCTAATAAGAAACTTTCACATTATTATAAATTGGATCACACAAGATTTTAGTAAAGAAAAACTAAAATCTCATTGCAATAGATATATTTTGATGTTAATAAAAATGAAAAACTTGAGAACTCTATATTTTTTCTCCTCCTAGGAAACGGCTATAGAAGTCCAAAGCTTCACGGGGTTTGTATTCAGGAACTGTATGTCCGGCACCCTACAATCCAAAAACATTCAAACATTCTAAAACACACACAAACACCCCAATGTTTTTCATTTTAATGGTTATTTTTGTTTACCTTGATGGTTAAAAATGTGAGATTATTAGCATACCCTTGTATAAACCTGCCATACCAAATTGTTTAACAAAATACTTTAAAGAAAACAATTGATATAGAAATATTGTTATTTAAACAAAAAAAAAAAAAAATACCCTGCGACTTGATTATTTGAAATCCATGGCCTCCATTCATCAACCACTTTGTATCCCATTGACCTAGTCCATGCTTCAGAACCAGTATATGGTACACACATATCATGATCTCCACTGCAATATAACACATTAATACTTGATTCCCAAAAAACTTTTATTGTGCATCATTGGTTTTACTTTAAATTAACCTTTATTGTGTATATCTATCTATGTACCTGTAAATGAGAGCTCGGTAGCCACCAAGAGTCAGGTTCCTATGGTGTTCGATCATGCTACCAGCGTCACTCGTATATCGAAGTTGGTCTGTACATAATATCCAACTTCCAATCTCACTTTCCTATCAACATATCGAAAAAAAAAAAAAAGTTGGTCTGTACATAATATCCAACTTCCAATCTCACTTTCCTATCAACATATCGAAAAAAAAAAAATCAATCCAAGATGTCAAAACGTTGTCTCTCAACTTATTACAAAAACATAATAGTGAACTGAACAAAGACCTCTTTAGCATTAATCGCCTTCCTTACAGCTGGATCGTTCAACCATTTGGTCGCAACTGTATCGTCCTGCATCCATTACAACTTTTCAGTTACTAGACTAGTGAAGAAACACTAGTGCATGAAGTGGTTTGCTACTTACAATGCAAGGAACATCGGCGCTAACGAGGATTTGAGACCAACTTGGTATAATACCAGGACGCACAACAGCACCTAAAGGCCATGCTCGACCAAACATTCTCTTTCTCACCGCCAATGGCTTATCTGTTTTGCCTAGCTGAAGGAGACTCTTAGGTAGAGATCCAATATCTGAGGCCGATAGATTTGTTCCATGGTAGCACGGTTCTAGAATGTTATATATGTTCAATAAGCTCACTGTATCTGAAACCTTTTGAAGCTTCTTTACACATTCTTTACTTTCACCCTTACTGCGATAGTACTTTCCTTTGCACACTGACTTAACTTCCTGCCATTTCTTGTTACATTAGAATCGAAGATCGAGAAATATTTTAAAGGAGAAAACTGAACATCGAGATCGAACCTCATAGAGTTGATCAGAGATGAGTCCCATCCCATGTGTGAAGGGAACAAGAGCATTACCATCAAACACCTCATCAGTACATCCATTACCCACCAAGTATCCCTGAACACCACATATGTATATATCCTCAACTAAAGAATAGTAAACATATATCATATAGAGACTCTTGTTGAAACTGCCAATATTGTCTCCAAAACTTGTAAAACTGCCATTTTCGGAGACAACTTTTAAAACTGCCACAGACGGCTTCTCCAAAACTTGTAAAACTGCCATTTTCGGAGACAACTTTTAAAACTGCCACAGACGGCTTCAAAACGCGCGTGCTACTGTCTACGAAGAAGACCAACGTGTCCCTGAGGTTACACATATTTACAAATTTACCTGGTCAAAACGGTCTGTTTTAATCATTAAGGACAGTTATATTGTAAAAATCTGTAAATTCAGGGGTACGCTGGTCTTTTTTGTAGACAGTGGCACGCGTGTTTTGAAGCCGTCTATGGCATCATTTTTCACAATGCCATTTTCGGAGACAACTTTTAAAACTGCCACAGACGGCTTCAAAACGCGCGTGCTACTGTCTACGAAGAAGACCAACGTGTCCCTGAGGTTACACATATTTACAAATTTACCTGGTCAAAACGGTCTGTTTTAATCATTAAGGACAGTTATATTGTAAAAATCTGTAAATTCAGGGGTACGCTGGTCTTTTTTGTAGACAGTGGCACGCGTGTTTTGAAGCCGTCTATGGCATCATTTTTCACAAAAATTCAAAATGGCAGTCTCCATAAGATTCAGAGACGGAAATGGCATTCACCATAATTTTCTCTATCATATAACTACACATATATATCCTTAACCATGAGTGATGAGTCACACCTTTAAGTTGATATTCTTCTTCCTTGTTTTGTTTGTTCTCATAGCATTTTTATTTCCTATAACATTACAAGAAAATGATGAAAAAAAATGAAGATAACATTACTTTTTTTTTATTCTGCAAACATATGAAAGAGTTTAAGAGAAGATGATGATGACCTTTGACAACTTGGGACGCAAGAGTTGGAATATAGATACCAGCATATGATTCTCCTGAGATATAGAACGGATTCGACCGAAACTTTGGAAACTTCTTAAACCACTATTGAACAATGCATTGAAATAGAGTTTAGTTTCTTGAATCATACACAATAGACTCTTACATTCTCTTTTTACCTCGAGAAGGAAAGCGTGTGTATCAGATGCTGTTTGTGTATCATTAGTTTTGTAATCAGACTTGTCCTTTGAGTAAGAGAATCCCACACCAACTGGAGCGTCAAGGTATATGATATTGGACACCTGACCAAAAACATATTTTAAGACATATTAGAGCACTTGTTTTTTCTAGAAAATGTTCAAAAATAAGCTAATGTTCCACCTTGGACCAACTATAAGGACACTTGTTTTTTCTAGAAAATGTTCAAAAATAAGCTAATGTTCCACCTTGGACCAACTATAAGGATTGAGATGCAAAAGATGTGTGTTTTTCCCTTTTGGTTCGAAATTGAATGGACCTGCAATAGTATTGAACAATGTTTATATTGTCATTGTTATATAACCTCGTTAATAATATATGGGATCAAAACCACAATAAGACCTTTAATGATTGAATGTTTTTGTATAGTCTGAGATTTTAATATATGGGATCAAAACCACAATAAGACCTTTAATGATTGAATGTTTTTGTATAGTCTGAGATTTTAGTTTTGGGATTTTAGATTTAAGTTTTTAGTTTTTGATAAAACTACCAAGTGCTTACCATGCTCATAGATAAAACCATCCATGCTAGAACAACCTGGACCACCATTAAGCCAAAGCACAACTGGATCTGTTGAAGCATTTCTCTCTGATTCCACAAAGTAATACCATAGATTTTTCTTTCTCTCTTTATCTATTGCCACATACCTTTATCACATACCAAATTTCACAAGAATTGAGAGATTAAAAACTATTCAAAATAAAAATATCTATAACCGAACTTCATA
>CM071721.1:3654930-3668049 GCA_036630335.1 Physaria fendleri | reverse complement strand
TATTTTAAATATTAAAATTAATACTAATCATACTTATCACAAAGTAATTATCCATTCAGTTAATGAATGTTTACCACTAGAAAGGTAGGTTATCTATGCGAGATATAAATTAAAACTAACTATGTATAAGATGTTTTTGGGTTTTCAATTGATTTTTCATCGGATACTTTTGATTTCAAGTATTTCGGGGTTGGTATATGCATGATGATCGAGCATTTTTAGATTTTATACAGGTTATAATCTGATTCTTTTATACCATATTCATTGAAGATTTTATTAAAGATGAATGAATCAAAATTAATTCAAAAATAGAAAAAGATAAATCTAAAAATAAAAAATTACACGAAAAAATGAACATTTGAGTGGTATAATGATTTTAGGTGAACGAGATCAAGTGGTTGGTGAATACATCTTGGTTTATATATTAATTACATATATTTGAGAACTATTTACGTTTTTGATTTTTTCACGAGGTTATCTACTTACCAAATTAAACAATTATATTTACCAAATTAAAAAATTATACTTGGTTTCTTTTCTTGAACTATATTATAGTTTTGATTATAAATACCCTTTTGTGTTTTTTTACATGCAATTTAATCAAAATAAATTTGATTATTAATTTAAACATAGTATTTATAATTAAATTATTATATATATTTTTTGAAACAAAAATACAAAATTATATTGAATAAATTTATCATGGACTAATATATTACATTAAATGAATAATCTATTATATTATACACTTATAACTATGTTTTCGCTATTTTGGGTATTTTATGTTTAAATTCGTTGCGGACTTATGTCGGATTATGAGGTATAGAAAATGTATCGTTCGTGTATTTATATATATATATATATTATTTTATGTTTGGTTCTTTTATAATTAAGTTATAATATATATTTTTGAAACATAAATACAAACAAACTTAGAAAAACTGGTATAGTAAAAAAAATTGCTTTCTCCCAAATTCTCTCTCTCACAAACAGGGGCCTTTTCATACCTTTTCACTGTTCTTGCCAAATCTTGGCTCTGTTTCAATCGAATTCGATCTGGGAAATTGTTTTTCGAGTTTAATTCTATCTTTCACACACTCGTGCATCTTTGTTTATTTGTTATTTCATCAATCCGTGGGCAAATTGATGCGTGCATCTTTGTTTATTTGTTATTTCATCAATCCGTGGGCAAATTGATGAAATACACACACCTCGCTTAACTCCATCCACGGGGAAGTTATGTCTCCCAATCGGCTCTTTGAAGACAGTTATCTAAAAAAACTGTCAAATTAACTGTCGGCGGTTACATTCCCCAACCTATAAAACCAAACACTTTGCCTTCCTTCACTTTCTTTTCTCCTATTCTCGATTCCAAAGATACAAGAGTATCTTAACATTCCTGCGATCTATGTCTTAAAAAAACATTACCGATAAGATGAATCAGTTGAAACTAGGCGCAAACAAACCATCTGTCACAATCTCGGCTTCAAAAATCACCAGAGCAAAGAAGCGTAACCAGTTCATTGTGATTGGAAGACCTGTGAATGCATCATGCCAACATCTTCCTTCTTTGATCAAGTACTTACCTCGCTCATGGAACCTTGAAGGGATGGTTCATTGAACCATTATACCAAATCAGCGTTTCCATTTCCTGTTACCATCTCAAGAGGCACTTGAATTTGTTCTCTCTCGTGCTCCATGGAGTTTTCAAGAACGAATGCTCGTCATTCACCGATGGACACCATCTTTCAACATGGCGTCACTTGATTACCTCCCTATTTGGATCCAGATCAGGGGTATTCCCTTTCATCTACTTGACGAAGAAATCATTGAGGAGATTGCTTCAAAATTGGATGAGAACATTAAGGTGATAGAAGTTGACAAATTGGTGGACAATTCTTACCAGGGAAACGTTGTTAGAGTATGCATGAATTGGTACATACACTCACCAATTGTGGAAGAGCACTCTTACCAATTCTCACCAGGGGTTGACACTGTGCTACGCATCAAATTTGAAAAACTGAGGCGCTACTGTAATTCCTGTGGATTGATGACTCACGATACAGGAGCATGTCCTATTGCGGTGGTTAATGATCCAGCCCCAGATCCTTAGGACGATGATAATGATGGTTCTCCAGGACAGCAACAAGACCCACGAATTGGACAACTTGAGGCTACAACACCAGATGGGAATCAAGGAACCAACTAGACAAATAACAACGTTGTCAACAATGAAGGTCCGCCACCGAGATTTCGTTCAAACTTTGGAGAAGAGGATTATGAAAATTTCCTCAGAGCAAGGGCACAATACCTTCTGCGAGAAGACAATCTCTCCCCAATTCAACCACCAACCAATCAAGTGAATGCTACAATGGAGGCGGGTATGGAAGAGGATCCAAATGAAATCAGCCAAGAAACGTTGGAATACCACAAGAAGATCTGGCATCAAATGAATCAGATTTACAATCTACACTAACTTCTGATTCTGTCTCGCAGGGAAGGTTTCGAATTGAACCATTTCCGCAGGAACAAGGCATTTTGATTACAAATACGGAGCAAATTCAAGCCTCTAATGCATCAGAGAGTCAGGAAAACATGGATACAAGTATGGATATCTGGGGTAAAAGGAAGAGAACAGAGATGATCATTGGTGAAACTTCTTCAACCAGAATGGTTCGTGGAAGAATTGACTCCTGTGACAATGAAGGAACAGAATTGAGTGTTGATGAAGACCGTGGAATTGAAGAAGAGGTAGGTGTGCGTGGTTCGGTGGACCCATATCCACCGGGTTCTTCATGAATACATCCATTTGGAACTGTCAGGGTTTAGGCAAAGCCCAGACAGTTCGACGCCTTAAGGAAATACATCGAATGTATTTCTCGGACATCATATGCCTAGCAGAAACCAAGCAGGATGACAACTACCTCAGGGATACCGCTTGCTTGCTTGGGTTTGATAATGTATTTACGGTTCCACCACTCGATCTTAGGGGTGGATAGCTATACTATGGAAGAATAATATCTATCTGGATGTTTTATCTCGTTGTATAAACCTTGTTGACTGCTATATTAAGTTAAATGGTATTGGGTTTTACTATTCTTTAGTCTATGGACATCCAAAATTGTGCATATCGACATATCTTATGGGAAAAACTTGAAAGAATTGCTAAAACTCGAAATAGTCAATCTTGGGTAGTTTTGGGTGACTTCAATTAAATTTTGAACAATGGGGGAAAAAGAGGTGGAAGAATTAGACCAGAAATTTCATTTCAAGATTTCAGAAAGATGATGACGATTTGTAACTTAAGTGATATACAATCTATTGGAGAAAATTTCATTTCAAGATTTCAGAAAGATGATGACGATTTGTAACTTAAGTGATATACAATCTATTGGAGAAAAATTCTCCTGGGCCGGGAAAAGGGGAGATCACCATGTTTCTTGCTGTCTAAATCGTATTATGGTTAATCCAGAATGGAGTTTACAATTTCCTGCCTCTATTAATCAATACTTAGAATATGAAGAAAGCGACCATCGGCCGATGATCCTCAGAATCAATGTAGAAGAAGAAGAACATCATCATCAATTCATCTATGATTCATGACTCAATAATCATCAAGGGTTTGCGGAAACAATACTTCAATGCTGGAAGCGAGGATCGTATCATTATCATCATCAATATGTTCCATTATCGACCAGATTGAGTCGCTGTCGGAGAAATATTAGTCGTTGGAAAAGAGATCACCGTTCAAACTCTAAGGAGGAAATTGCGGGGCTTAAAAAACAAATCAACGAAGGAACTGCATCAGGTTCTTTATCTGTCTCAGATAAACGTGAGTTAAAAGATCAACTAAGCAGAGCATATGCTGATGAAGAAAGATTTTGGCAACAAAAAAGCAAAAATAAATGGCTCAAAGAGGGTGATAGAAACACGCTGTTTTTCCATTAGTCAACTAAACAGAGACACTCAAAACAAAATATTAAAACCATGAAAACAGAGGATGGTGTTATCAATTTTGGTACCTCGACACTCAAAACAAAATATTAAAACCATGAAAACAGAGGATGGTGTTATCAATTTTGGTACCTCACAAATAGCCAGAATTGCAACAGACTATTTTATACAACAGTACACCACTTCACCTTCACACCGTTCTGATATGACTCGCGGGTTTATGGGTTTTACTCCTAGAGTGACTACAGAAGTAAACACTGATCTAATAAAACCGATTACAGTTGAGGAAATTAAATAAGCAATTTTCTCTGTCGGAGCTACAGACGGGTTCACCGAAGCATTTTATCAAGACCATTGGGAGACTATTAAAGAGGAGATAGTCCAAGAAGTACAACATTTCTTTAACAATGGAAGCACTGCAACAATTAATAATCACACAAATTTATGCCTAATCTCGAAAATCACATCAGCCTCTGCTATGGTGGATTATAGACCAATCGCTTTATGCAACGTCAGTTACAAGATAATCTCTAAAATATTGGTGAACAGATTGAAAAAGCATCTTTCCAATATAATTTCACCCAATCAGGAACAGATTGAAAAAGCATCTTTCCAATATAATTTCACCCAATCAGGCTGCATTCGTCCCAGGTAGAAACATCTTGGATAAAACAATCATTGCACAAGAAATATTTCACTCTCTACGATCTCGGAAAAGACAAGCTAATTCCTATATGGCGGTTAATACGGATACTACAAAGGCCTATGATCGTTTAGAATGGGCTTTCCTGGAAGAGACGATAAAAAAGATGGGTTTTCATCCAAGATGGATTCAGTGGATCATGAGGTGTGTGTCAGCGGTCACCTACTCGGTGTTTCTCAACGGTCATCCTCATGGGTTCATCCAGCCAAGCCGAGGTATTCGTCAAGGTGACCCTCTATCACCATATTTATTTATACTTTGTGCAGAAGTGCTATCACATCTAATGACTCAAGCAGAAAGTTTGAAGCAACTTAATCCAATGAAATTGGGTACAAGGGGTCATCCTGTATCACATTTATTGTTTGTGAACGATTCATTATTCTTCACTCTTGCTAACAAACGGAATGGTGAAACACTCAAAAAGATTTTCTCCTTATATGAGCGCATATCTGGACAATCAATAAATCTAAGGAAGTCATCGATGACTTTTGGTAAAAATGTTAGCGGTCAGACAAAAACTAGCATGTGAATTTGATGGGTCTACATAACGAAGGTGGAGGTAAATATTTGGGTCTCCCAAAAGAATTTCAGAGGAACAAAGCCGACACTTTCTGCTACATACTTGATAAAGTTAAAGCAAAAACACAAGGTTGGAGCAAGAAGTTCACTGCTACATACTTGATAAAGTTAAAGCAAAAACACAAGGTTGGAGCAAGAAGTTCATGTCTCCTGGAGGTAAAGAAGTTCCTCTCAAAGCGGTTACTGCTGCAATGCCGGTCTACTGTATGAATATATTTAAACTTCCGAAAGGATTTACAGAGGAGTTGAATCGAGTTATTGCTGAATTTTGACGGGATAAGGGAGATAATATTAAAGGTAAACACTGGTTTGCTTGGAAAAGACTTTGCGTACCCAAACGGGATAAGGGAGATAATATTAAAGGTAAACACTGGTTTGCTTGGAAAAGACTTTGCGTACCCAAAAAAGAGGGCGGATTGGGGTTCAAAGATTTTGAAAGCTTCAATCTAGCTCTACTGGCAAAAAAAGTATGGAGAATTTTCCAAACTCCGGATTGTCTCATGGCAAAAGTGCTGAAAGAAAAGTATTTTGCTCATAATAACATACTAAATAGCAAAACTGGTCAACGTTCTTCTTATGTCTAGCAATCTTTGGTCGCGGGTAGGGATCTGTTAATCAGGGTCTGCCTTTTGTCATCGGCAATGGTACTCTTATCAACGCTTGGGTAGACCCATGGCTTCCAGTCTCACCGCCACGACCACCACACCCAATATTGAGCACACCTCCACATATACAGGTCTCGGAACTAATTGACAGCCAAACAGGTGATTGGGATGTATCTAAAGTCGTGGAACTGATTTGTGATGAGGACGTAAACAGAGTGTTGAATATTAAATTAAGCACTTCAGTTTGTGATGAGGACGTAAACAGAGTGTTGAATATTAAATTAAGCACTTCAGGATTGGAGGATATGTTAGGATGGCATTATACACAAACAGGACAATATACAGTTAAATCAGGTTACTGGCTAGCCACACACATGGACAATTTCGTGCAACCTCAACCAATTCAAGGTGATTCGTTGTTGAAAACAAAGATATGGAAAATTAATACAGCATCCAAAATTCGTCACTTCTTATGGAAAATATTATCAGATATACTTCCATCACGGGATCTTCTGCATAGATGACACATTACTGATTCTCAAACCTGCATCCGATGTGGAGCTTATAGAGAGACGACAGATCATATACTCTTTACTTCCCCTTACGCAATACAAGTTTGGAGAGGTTCCTCCTTATCACTCAATAATTTTACATCCGCAACGATTTCTCTTCAAGAGAAAATCTCAGCAATAATTGAATGCTCAACACATCAAAACAATGATATCATATCACAACAGCCTTTATGGATTCTCCGGCGCCTATGGAAAAGTCAAAATTTGTTGATATATCAAAAGAAAGCACTGGAGTGGCGAAAGACATTAGAATTGGCTTGGAATGATTCCTCAGAATGGATAACAGCCACAAACCACATTAACATACCCAATCGTTCACATGAAGCATCAGTACCAAACAATGCACACATGTCAAATCAGAGTAACTGGCAAGCTCCCCCACAAGGCTGGCTAAAATGTAACTTCGATGCATCTTGGAAATAAGGTTTTCCATCACAAGCTGGTTGGGTTGTCAAAGATGATCAACGGAATTTCCTCTCGACTGGAAGATACAGAGGGAACACTCTTACAAGTCCCCATGAAGTAGGGGTGGGCACAGGACAAGTACCCGGGTTTTTGGGAGTAGTTGATACTTGGCTTGTCCCGTGCAAGTAATTGAAAAAAAAGGCTTGTACTTGTACCCGTTAAAACAAGTACCCGAGAAAACAAGTACCTACCCAAATTCAAGAGGCTTGCGGGTTACTTGTCCCGCTACTTGATTTGCTATCTGACCCGTTATTTGATACTTGATTTCTATTACCTGCCCCAAATTACTTGCTACTTGATAAAATTCTTAAATTCTTTTATTTTTAGTGGATAATAAATTTAAATCCTAAGTAACAAAACAAGTAAAAAATTTCACGAAATTCAGACTACAGTTAATTGCATCATTGGTGGGAGCGACGCCGACATGGCGATTTTTAGGGTTCTTTGTGAGTCTCTTGGATCTTGTGCTCTTTTTGGTTATTGATTCATTATTGATCAATAACGGATTCCGTTTCCTCGTCACCTATCCATACGCTTCTCTGTCCTAAACTTTTTCCCACTTAGTTCTTTGCCCTTTGTCTTTTTCGATCCAATTTTTTTTTCGCTTTTCCCTTTTCTTTCTCATAGTCACTACCTTTCCGGTCCTTTTTACCTTGTCCATTACTCTTACTCACAGAACCCTTGCGAAATCTTCACTTTACATGCTCCTCTGATTTTGGCTTTTTAAACTTTGGTCCATCCTCACCTTCGTATAAATCTTCACTTTACATGCTCCTCTGATTTTGGCTTTTTAAACTTTGGTCCATCCTCACCTTCGTATTGCTTGGTAATTCTTTGAAGGAATAACCTTGAGCAATGGCAAAATATCGGGATGAAGATATAATTCGAAAGTTACGGGAATCAGAAACAATCAACATGGATGAAGCTGTAGTACTTTCTGATGATGAAGAGGAGCTGCAGCTAATCGAGGAAAACAAACTAAGTATGATAGTAAGGCTCCTCAATCTCTCGAGTATTGCTTTGGAAGAATTGGTAAAGGCTATCCCACGATTATTGAAACTGGAAACACAAATACATGGGCGAATAGTAGGGAAGGACAGACTATCCCACGATTATTGAAACTGGAAACACAAATACATGGGCGAATAGTAGGGAAGGACAGAGTTCAGTTTTTCTTTCCCGACGAGGAGCTTTTAAACAACACTCTACATCTCCGGCCTTGGTATGTCAACAATTGGCTAGTAACTGCAGACAGATGGACGCCCACACCGGATGAGAATTTTCTACAACGAATACCTGTATGGGTCAAAATCCAAGGTCTGTCTCCTCATAAAGTCTCTGAGGGTGTGGTTCGACAGATTGGCGGAACCCTTGGTTATATGGAGAAAACGAAAGAGGTTGTGCAGCTACATGTTAAAAACTCTAACTCCATTGAGCATGTACGTGCACAAATCTGGCTATCGGTGGACAGCCCCATTGTTTTTCAAAAACCGTTCAAGTTCAAATCTGGGGAATCAATCGTGGTGAATCTTTCTTATGACAAGCTCAAGAGGCTTTGCTACTTTTGCAAATGCCTCACCCATGATCAGTATCATTGTCCAGCAAAGAGAGCCTTGAAACCGAATAGAAACATGGAGCAGCATGTGGAAATGTCTGGTATTGATGTTCGAAAACAGAGAGGTGACTCAACGAAGGAAACAGAGCATACCCGAGAAGAACAGAGCGTTGCTAAGAAACCTCGTGGTCGCCCCCCAAAGAAGCAAATTGGCACAACTGAGGCCCCTCTCACTACGGTTTTCAACAGACTACAAGATAATGTGGCTAAGAAGACTTGGAGACAAAAAGGAAAAAACACGGGCTCAAGTTCTTTAAACTTGAGCGATAGTGTTCAGGAGATACATGAAGGGGATCGGGTTCTGGCTTCTGGCAGAGTTCTTGGAGACAAACCAAATGAAGATTCTACGATCTTCAAATTCTCAGCGTCAAATTCTCAAACTCTACCAGACACTCAGACTCGAAAAAGGAAGCATCGACCAAGTGCAAACAGAAACGCAGCTCGCAAGCGTACTAAGGAGATGCTTGATCTCACTGGTTTTGGCAATCGTAATGAAGAATCTCAGGAACCAGTCACTCCGGTTCAATCTCGTTTTCAGCGGTTCGTGGTTAGCCAGAAACCACACCAGTCGATATGATCACGACAGCTTGGAACTGTCAGGGGTTAGGAAATACCCCGACAGTTCGACACCTAAGGGACATATCTAGTCAATATGCACCCCATGTTTACTTTCTAATGGAGACTAAGCAACAAAGGACATATATGGAAAAAGTATGTAAGGATTTGAAGTGCCAGGGACTGATTACGGTGGAGCCAGTTGGACTAAGCGGAGGTCTGGCTCTGATTTGGAATGATGAGGTAGAAGTATCACTTCTCTCAGCTTGTGATCGATGGATCGAGGTGAAGGTACTGTGGCAGGATAAACTGTTCATACTGACTGGTATTTATGGCGACCCTGTAACTCAAGACAGGGATCAAGTGTGGCAGCAGGTGATAGCAAGATGTGAAACACGCAATGAGCCATGGCTCATGATTGGCGACTTCAACGAACTATACGATAATGGTGACAAGAGGGGAGGTCCGCTCAGACCAGAATCTTCTTTTCTACCATTTCGATCTATGCTCACCAAGTGTGGTCTTATCGAACTTCCCTTTGAAGGGAATCCGCTCTCATGGTTTGGTAATCGTGGTGGAGAACTGATCCATTGTAAACTCGATCGTGTAGTGGCCAATGTAGAATGGTATCTGAATTTTCCCGCAGCCACCTCTTATTACCTTCCCCGAATTGGTTCTGATCATAGCCCCGTTTTGACTAAGTTCATCGGGGGGGATCACACACGCAGGGGACGTTTTCGATTCGACTCACGGTGGATTGGCAAGGAAGGCTTTCTCGTGGCAGTTCAAAGTGGTTGGTCCGCTGGAACATCTGATCAACAGGACATAATACAGAGAATACGGAGATGTCGTACCAGTATGGCTACTTGGAAGAGAAGCAATAGACCCAATTCTTACGTCTTCATACAGGATTTAAAGAATCAAATTGATATGCTTACTCATGGTGACTCTTTGGACTGGAATCTTTACCAAGACTTAAAGAACAAGCTAGCAGCTGCGTATGCAGAAGAAGAGGCATATTGAAAAACTCAAAGCAGGATTCAATGGCTGAAGGATGGAGATCGTAATTCGAAATTCTTTCATGCGTCTGTCAAGCAAAAGAGAGTTCAAAATCGGATTAAGAGTCTTGTTAATGATGAAACTGGTTTAACAATTTTTTCGGATAAAGAAATGGGAAATCTTGCTTGTTCTTTTTACTCCTCGCTGTACACTTCAGAGCTCATCCACACGACGGCTGTGCGCTCCTCACCTATGTTTGTTGGTGTCGATGCAAAAGTCACAGCGGAACAGAATGCTTTATTGGTTAAGCCAGCTTCAGATGGGGAGATAAAAATGGCAGCTTTTGGTATGAACCCAGAAAAATGTGCAGGTCCAGATGGGCTTAGCGGCAGCTTTTATCAGAAGCATTGGGACTTAGTAGGGCCTCAAATATGTGATCTTGTACGTGGTTTCATGGACACGGGTACATTTGACAACCGTATCAATGAAACATCACTTTGCCTTATACCGAAGAAATAGAGACCGGTGAGATTATCTGAATTTCGGCCAATTAGTCTCTGTAACTATGTTTATAAGATCATATCCAAGCTCCTCGCATCGCCCCTGAAGCCTTTACTACCACATATCATATCAGAAACACAGGCAGCATTTGTCGAAGGAAGGCTCATATCTGACAATATCCTTTTGGCTCATGAACTTCTTCACAGCTTAAAGGTGAAAAGGAAGGCTCATATCTGACAATATCCTTTTGGCTCATGAACTTCTTCACAGCTTAAAGGTGAACGCCTCTCTTTCTGATTCATGTGTGGCTATTAAAACCGACATGATGAAGGCTTTTGATAGAGTGGAGTGGCAGTTCTTGGAAGATGCTCTATCGTCTTTGGGATTTCATCAACAATGGATTGCATGGATAATGAATTGTGTAACGACGGTATCTTATGGGGTTTTGATAAATGGTAAGCGTTATGGACCATTCACACCATCTCGTGGTCTTAGACAAGGCGATCCATTGTCACCGTTATTGTTTATCCTCTGCACGGAGATACTGATTACGAGGCTCAACAAATCTGATCCGTCTCAAGGGTTACAAGGTGTAAAGCTGACCGACACGGCACCGGCAATATCGCATTTATTCTTCGCCGATGACAGCCTCTTTTTCAGTTCCATAGAAGACGATCAATTACAGCTTCTTAAAAGCATCTTAGATGACTACAAAGAGGCCTCGGGACAGCAAGTAAATCTCGCTAAGTCAAGCATTATCTACGACCCAAAGATTCCTCCCGACAAGCGTGCAAATGTCAAACGAATCACTGAGATTGAGTTAGAAGGGGGGATCCTTGGCTCATAGACACCCATCCGCGAGCTGCTCGACATCTCCCACATATTGCACCACCAAGTTTGAACCAGATTAAAGAGAGCAATAGTGATCAATGGAGGATTCAGCACTTGGCTCGATACTTTGATAGCGAAGAGATAGACCGTATACTGAAAGTAAAGCCGGGAGGGGAAGATTCTCTTAGCAATTTTTCTTGGATTTACAATGAATCCGGAGTGTACTCGGTCAAGTCCGGCTATTGGTTATGGAGTACGTCTTCATTAAATCATAGCTTGGCTCCTGAGTCTAAACCAAATTTCTCGGAAGTGTTTAAGGAAGTTTGGCAAGTTACAGCTAGCAATAAGATCCGAAACTTTCTGTGGAGGTGTCTTACTGCTTCGCTCTCTGTGAGAACTGAATTAAAGAAGAAGAGAATAAGACCAGATGCGACTTGTGCTCTCTGTGGTAACATAGAAGAAGATATTAATCATCTCTTCTTTCATTGTGATTTGGCATTTGAAGTTTGGACTGCTTCTCCATTGGCAGCCATGTCTCAGCAACCTAGCAGCTCTATACATACTAACATATGGGAATGTATTCAGCTCTCGGCAGATTTGAATGGCGAAGATAAACACTTATGGCCTTGGCTATTATGGAGGATTTGGAAAGCAAGAAATGAATTTATTTTTCAACACGCAACTACGAGCGCGCAGCACATAGTCTCTCATGCGCGAGTTGATATGCTTGAGTGGACGTCTCAGCTGGACATTGTGCAGCCTCCCCCGCCACCATGCCCTAGAACGGGACTAAACAAATGGGAGAAACCTCCAGATTTACACCTCAAATGTAACGTAGATGCAGCGTGGCTAGCAGAGCAAGAAGTGTGTGGTGTTGGCTGGATCCTTCGGGATCATTTAGGCCGCATCCGACTGCACGGAACAAAAGCTTTTCCCCGACTTCTCTCAGCTTTAGATACAGAGGCGACAGCCCTAGTATGGGCGGTGACATGTATGTGGAATATGGGCTACGACAAGATTATCTTCGAGACTGACTCAGCTAATCTAGGTTTTATTAATGAATTGGTTTTGACGAAAAAAAAAAAAAGTAACAAAACAAGTATATAAAAGCAAGTATCAAGTAATTTGGAGCAAGTACAAGTAATACGGGTACAAGTATCAAGTACGGGACAAGTAGTGAAACAAGTAATACGGGTACAAGTATCAAGTACGGGACAAGTAGTGAAAAAAAAATTCTCGACTTGTTACTTGTCCCGTACTTGCAAGTATTTAAACTAATAGACTTGATACTTGGCTTGCTTGCTACGGGTACTTGCAAAATCAAGCCAAGTACGGGTCAAATAGCGAGTACGGAACGGGTAACGAATACCCGTGTCCAGGCCTACCTTGAAGCAGAATTTCAAGCTTTATTGTTAGCAATGCGTCATTGTCTTGAATTAGGATATACGTACCTTGAAGCAGAATTTCAAGCTTTATTGTTAGCAATGCGTCATTGTCTTGAATTAGGATATACGAGAATATGTTTTGAAGGAGACAATATCCAATTGAGCATCCCTCATGGAAGGAACTGTCGGGCACATGAATATGTATAACTAGATCAAGGATTGTAATACAACAAGACAACTGTTCCAACAATGCAGGATTATGTGGACTCACAGAGAAAATAATTCTCTAGCAGATAGGTTAGCCAAGATGGTATTTGAAGTTAATCAAGTAAATGTTTTATTGTATTTATCTTTG
>CM071721.1:3602583-3621265 GCA_036630335.1 Physaria fendleri | reverse complement strand
GACATCTTCCTAATACTGAGCGTTCCAGAGTATGTACAAGATTTGACCCTGTTTCTTGAATTTGACACTCTGAATTTTGGTTCATTCGTTATTGAGATGGGAATATGCTTTGGAAGTCTGTTTCTCGTTGATTCATATGTCGTTGATGCAAATTGGTATTATCTTGATTCTTGGTTCTAGAGCTTTTGCTGCTATGCATAAGTCGCATTCAAGTTCAGTCTGGTTAGATGTTGAATTAAAGACATCATAGCATGTATAATTTGTTTTATAAATAGAATGTCACTATAATCCCTGGAATTTTACTTAGTAGGGTTTTTTTTTTTTTTCCTTCTTCTGATGATACAGAGTCAAAGGCAAAGGGATTATAGGAAGAAGATACAATCATATTATCAGGTGTGATTTCTTTCTTCAATTTCAGTGTGTCCGTATTGTCGCAGTCATCGGTTAGTAGTTTGAAGTGTTTTCTCTTGCAGCCACTAAACAAGGAGTTGTATATTCTAACTCCCACACTATACTTCGTTCCCTCTTTTCTAAAGGCGGTAAATGAAAACACAGAGGAAAGCTTCAGAAGCATAATATCTGAACCATCTCCTGGTGTTATTGTCTTTGACATGCTGCAGCCTAAATTTTGTGAGATGATGCTGTCCGAGGTATTGTGCAATGCTGCAGCCTAAATTTTGTGAGATGATGCTGTCCGAGGTATTGTGCATCCTTTCTTTTTGTTTTTCTCTATTCTTTTTGTCAGCTTTATATTTTGTTCATGTGCTACTTTTTGACCATGCAGGTAGCAAATTTTGAAGGGTGGGTGGATGAGACAAAATTTCGGATCATGAGACCAAACACCATGAATAAATATGGTGCTGTTCTTGATGACTTTGGTCTAGATACCATGCTTGACAGACTCATGGAGGGTTTTATACGTCCCGTTGCCAAAGGCAATATATAATTTAAATTCACTACATAGACTATTATGGAAAATCCGATTTTATATGTGACACAGTGTTAACTAAAAAGCTACATAACATCTTTTGTGTTGTAGTATTTTGACAGACTCATGGAGGGTTTTATACGTCCCGTTGCCAAAGGCAATATATAATTTAAATTCACTACATAGACTATTATGGAAAATCCGATTTTATATGTGACACAGTGTTAACTAAAAAGCTACATAACATCTTTTGTGTTGTAGTATTCTTCAATGATGTGGGTGGAGCAACTCTGGACTCTCACCATGGTTTTGTTGTTGAATATGGTACAGATAAGGATTCTGATTTAGGTGAGAACTCTTTACACACATCACCTGGCTAGTTTTCCTAAATGTAGATATACTCCAATATCAATGTAATTCTGGTTGAAAATATCAGATTTTGAAAATTTGCAGGCTTTCATGTGGATGACTCAGAAGTAACGCTGAATGTTTGTTTGGGTAAACAATTTAAGGGAGGGGAGCTATTTTTCCGAGGCACACGGTGTGATAAACATGTGAATGCACCAACAAAAGTTTTTCCGAGGCACACGGTGTGATAAACATGTGAATGCACCAACAAAAGGAAATGTATGCTACACTTTTTCTGTTGTTTTCTTGGCTGATGGCCAAATTTAAACAACTGTTTATCCTCATGGCTATATGGCTGATGGCCAAATTTAAACAACTGCTTTTTTTTTGGTGGAAGCAGGAAGTATATGATTATCCTCATGTACCAGGACAAGCTGTACTTCACCGTGGGCGCCATCGCCATGGTGCCAGAGCTACAACATCCGGGCATCGAGTCAATATGCTTCTATGGTGTAGAAGGTAAATAACAACCTAAACTTGCCATGCGTTTTCCCAGTTTCTTATCAAGCTTTTCTTTTGCGTTGTTCGATGCAGCTCTGTGTTTAGAGAGCTCAAAACTCATCAAAAGGAATTTAGCTGGTGTGGAGAGTGCGATGCAGCTCTGTGTTTAGAGAGCTCAAAACTCATCAAAAGGAATTTAGCTGGTGTGGAGAGTGCGTTTGTGAAAAGAATGAGAAGAAAGCAAGGTCCATTGATGCAATGAGAAAGGTAAGTCTGTGATTGATCAAACCTACAGATGTGTCTATTTACTACAGTGGTTGATGGTTTTATTCTATTTATTGCTATTGCAGAAATTTTTTAAAGCAACAGCTGCAACACAAGCTTGATCAAACAAAATATGATAAGTAATATCTTAGTATTGGATTGAATTTAGAACTTTAAATCAAGCCCTGAAGAGATCATTAGAGGTATGTGGATCTCTGTATATCTTTCCTCAAATCTTTGATAAACAATGTACATGAAATCTAGTCTCGAACTTCACTTGTACTACAAGGAGTTTTACTGCTACCATATTGGAGTTTATCTTCTATTTTTTCTTCTTATGAGTACAAGATAGAAATGGTGTTATAAAATTGGATTGGGTAAAGTTGCTCTCTTTAATCTCCATCTTCACTGATGGCTAGACCCACAAATCATGAATTTGAGCTATTTGCACGTTGTTCTAAATAATGGAAGACATATTTTGAAGCTGTTTAGTTTCTGTCTTCTTATAACTAGGCAAGACAGACAACTCCGAAGTGGTTGTGAAATGGTACCAACTCAACTAGTTGACTTTTGATGCTGTTCATTGAATCCTTATGAATCTGTTATTAATGTCTCTTACATTCATCTTCTCAATATTCTGTACAATCATATACCTATTCGAACATAACCAATTGTTCTTCATTCTTTAAGATCTGATTGTAATCTTTTTAATAAGATTTGTTGTTTGCCACTCTCTGGTTGAAGAAACACAATTCATTCATCTTCGATTTTTCAGATCCTTTTGAAATGTTATTATGAGTTACAGTATGGATTCTTTGGGATTTGATTGAATTTTATATAAAAAATGTCCAAGTGTTTGTTTGCTTGTTTGTTACATTTAATCTTTGATGATTGTGTTGTTATTTCTGTGCATCAACTGCATCAGTTTTAGTCTTTTCTTTAATCGAATATGTTTATATAATTAAAATTGAGAATTTTCATAATCATGGGTTAAAAATTGAGAATCTTGCATGTGTCCCTCGTTAAGTCCACTAAAAAGGAGTAGAGAGTACAAAAGACCAAAATGATTGTTATAAAATTATTTAGAAACAAAATAGTTTCTCGTCACATTAGATATTCGGTCAAATTATTTAAAACTAAAGGTAGTTAATAATTATTTAAAATTAAAGCTAAAATTATGTTACATTTGGTTGCATCCGATTTTTTGGAATCTCTTAACATGAACAAAAAAACAAATTAACTGAATAAACGGTGGTTAGTACTCTTTGCATAGATATTTATTAATAAACTTATTAATCAGATCATTAATGTTCTTTCCACAATCAAGACAAGATGCCTAATTATGAGGTAGATCACATGCTATTTGATTCCATATAGCCACCATTACAAAAGAATATAATTTATAAACATAATATACTCAAAATGTAACCGCAAATGAAGAATTTAATATTAAAAAAACTATTGTTATTAAGATGTTTGAAAAATAACAAGAAATCATTCATCAACAACCATGATTTTTTTATAACATAAATTTAAATCTATATAATAATATGCTTTTATCATTTACGTGATTTTTCTTTGAATTTTTATATAATACTTTTTTTTTTTTTTTTCAAATGTCCACTAATGTGATTACGTCCCGAATTGTACGTATGTACTCTAAAAAGGCTAAAACCAGAAAAACAAATCACATCAAAGAATACACATATCTAAGTCATATAAACATTCAACCGCCGAATCATATTATTAAAGTCAAATAACCATCAACATTATTCATAATCATTAATTATAAAACAACTATAATGTCCCACTTGAAGAAATAATCTCTTGTCTTCCTAATCATCCATTTTATTAATTGTAATCAATAATTACATTTGTTCTGTATTTTAAATCTCAAATCACCACCAAACATACTATAAAAGCAATCTTGATGTGCTATCAAAAGACAAAGTTGTATACCCTGTTTATAGAAATCTCCTTGCCCTTATACTCATAGGTCCCTTTGCTTACTTCTTTGAAAAGTAAGTCCCTTCATCTCTCAAAACTTCTACAATTTGGACAACATCTCAAGTTTTTGATTCTTAACAATGTTTCATTTTGTCAAACAGAAAGGAAAGGCCTCCACTGACAATATCGTTACTTGCTCAGTTCTTCTTCTTGGCATTGATAGGGTAATAAAGCTTAAAACTTGAGAAGACAATGATTCTTAAATCCTTAAAGTAATGACTATAATACTGAAGGTTTTGTTTTTGTGTTTTAAACATCAGAATCACAGCGAACCAAGGATTTTACTTATTGGGTCTTTACTATGCAACTCCAACCTTTGCTTCAGCTATGCAGAACTCTGTTCCTGCCATCACTTTCATCATGGCTTGTGGCTTAAGGTACCTAAGCATCTCTTAAGGGTATCAGACTATCAGTCAATCTCTAACATGTTCTTCTTCTGTGAATCAAGGTTAGAGAGTATAGACTTGGTCAAGAAACATGGTGTGGCTAAAGTTTTGGGGACCTTAGTGAGCATCGGTGGTGCCACTGTGATTACACTGTACAGAGGATTTCCGATGTTTCAAAATAGACTTAACTTGCAAGAGGAAGAGGTGATAGGAGCTGACAAAACGCAGAACTGGAAACTTGGATGCTTATACTTGATGGGACATTGTTTGTCATGGGCTGGTTGGATGGTGTTTCAAGCTCCTGTTCTAAAGCAATACCCTGCAAAGCTCACTTTGACATCATTCACATGTTTCTTTGGTTTGATTCAGTTTCTTGTTATTGCTCTGTTTGTGGAAACTGATGTTAATAACTGGATTATCCTCTCTTGGGAAGAGCTCTTCACAATCCTCTATGCGGTAAGTACTCTCTCTTTATCTCTCTCTATTGATCAGAATCTGTGAAATTAGCTAAATGAATCTTTGGTTGGGTGGTTCTAACAGGGAATCATAGCTTCTGGGTTAGTGGTTTATCTTCAGACATGGTGTATCTACAAAGGTGGTCCAGTCTTTGTTGCCGTCTTTCAACCTCTCCAGACTCTTCTTGTTGCTGCGATGGCGTTTCTTGTTCTTGGTGATCAGTTATACTCCGGAAGGTAAAAGACACTCATTGATCAGGAGAATGGGAATCTCAGGTTTTATTGCTTTTGATCTAATTCAATCTTTGTTTTGCAGGATTGTTGGTGCCGTGCTCATAATGTTAGGGCTCTATTTAGTTCTTTGGGGCAAAAACGAAGAAACAAGACAGGTTCTTGAAGAGACAAGTCAACAAGATCCAGAGTCACTCACCAGACATTTACTTGAGGCACAACACAAGAAGACTAATTCTGAATCTGCAGTGTAAAAGTTTATACCTTTGCAAACTTAAGGCAATATTTTCTGTGTACATACAGAGACTACTCAAGTAGGTCTCTCATACAATCGATATTCTAGTTATTTACTTTTTAAGTTGCAATCAAAATTGGATTGCAATTTATATTTTAATAAATGAAAAGAAGATAATGTCTTGATCTGGTCTGGTTATAGACAGACCAATGAGCTGGAGAAACTCATGTTCATGCAACTCTTTACTGTCTTTAAGCTTTCATACAATGAATCTATAACGTCTGTGACCTAATCTATGGATCTACCTTTGTGTCCCACTTAAGCTTTCATACAATGAATCTATAACGTCTGTGACCTAATCTATGGATCTACCTTTGTGTCCCACAATCAAATACTTGAATCCAGTAATTAAAGTTCTGATTCTTCTCCTACAGTTTAGTGTCCCACAATCAAATACTTGAATCCAGTAATTAAAGTTCTGATTCTTCTCCTACAGTTTAACTTTTATAACTAAACTAATCAACATATGAAAGTGCGAGTAATGGTGGTCTAGTGGTATTGGGCCTAACCAAAGAGAAATTTTGATATCAAGTCAATATGAAGAGATACACTCGAACTAAAAGTCTAAAACACAGAAGGTCATTTAGATTGGTGAAACAAAAGGGGGTATTAGTTCAACCATTGTGCAAATCCTAAACATGGAAAAATGAACCTTGGATTAGAGCAAGAGAGAAATTAAATCACTACCTCACAGTAACAATGTCATCAATCTTTAAAATCATCCTTACGCATTCAGTTGCTAGAGTGATCGCACTGGTACTCACAAGTAGGGGCTGAACAACATTTTCCTCCAACATATTAGTAATCTGTCCTTTCCTCACATTGATTCCAGCGTCTCTTTGCTTTTGAGCATGCTTGTTCCTGAGTTCAGTAACAATGGTGATCGCATTTAACCCTGCATTCTCGGCCAGTGTGTAAGGAATAACTTCAAGAGCTTCAGCAAAAGACTTCACACAGTAGCCTTCCATCCCATGGAGTTCCTTAGCCCAAGCACCAAGCTGCAATGAGAGCTCAATCTCTGGTGCGCCACCTCCTGCAATTAAGAACCGCTTGCTCACAAGACACCTAACCACACACAATGCATCATGTAAACTCCTTTCAGCTTCATCTAGAACTAGTTGGTTGGAGCCACGAACAAGAACAGATGTAGTTCTCCCCATGTCTTTGATCCCAGTAATCTTCAGAATCTTTCCATCACCAAGGGACGCTTCTTCAACAAGATCGGCATGGCCAAGCTTCTCAGCTCTGAAATGTTCAATATTAGCAATCGGCAAGCAGTTCAATGTCTTGGTGATAAATTCAATCTCATCCCTCTCTACATCCTTGATAACCATGATTTTGGCTTTGGCCAAATAGTGAAGAGATAGATCAGTAACAGCATCTCTCAAAATACTCTTCTGGATCAGTAAGACATTGCAACCAGTTGCTTTGATCTTTTTAATCATTCCCAAGATGTAATTCCTCTCTTCTTTCAGGATCCTATCCATCTGAGTATAATCAGAGACAACAATACTCTGCTCAATGTCAGTCTTCGGAGGCGAAATCTGGAACTGAATCACAGCTATCTTAGCATTTTCCACACGTGTCGGTCCACCAGCGGCACGGCTAACCTTCTTATCAAAAACTAAACCTTTCACAGTATGTGTATCATCCACAGTCCCACCAAGCTTCTTAACAATCTTAATATCACGCAAATCCACTATATCTGGCTTTTCAGGATCTATAACAGAAAGAACCGCATCTACAGCTAAAGGAGCAAGCAATGTAGAATACTGGCTAACAACCTTACTGTTAAGTGACGTGCTTGCAGACTTAACGAGCTGATCTCGGTCAGTGAGCTCCACAGGAACAGCCATATCGGTAAGGATATCAATTGCCTTAGCACAAGTCTTGTGAAGCGAATCAGAAATAACAGTAGGGTGGATTCCGTTCGTGAGAAGCGATTGGCACTCCTTGAGAAGCGCACCAGCGATTACAACGACAGTAGTGGTACCATCTCCGGCAGCCAAATCTTGTGATTTGGAAAGCTCCACCAACATCTTCGCCGCTGGCTGTAAAGCCTCCATCTTGTTAAGGATTGTAGCTCCATCGTTAGTGATGATTACCTCGCCATTAGGTGTGGTAATCATCTTATCCATCCCCTTCGGTCCTAAACTCGTACGGACGCCGTTCGAGACGGCGCGAGCAGAGTTGATGTTGGCGTGACGGATATCTTCTTTCTTCTTGTTGTCTACGAACGACTCCGCCCTGGATCCACGAGGCTTCGATGCCATTGGTGCTGTTACCGCCGCCATTTTTAACAAAATTTGAGACTTTGGGATTGGATTCGATTGCTCAATCAGTGTTAAGAAAAAATTTGAGACTTTGGGATTGGATTCGATTGCTCAATCAGTGTTAAGAAGAAAAAAGAGAGAAATTTGCAGAAACCCCTAGATGTAGCACAATAAAACTCTTCTGGAAATGAAACAGAGAATTAGTTTTTGAAAAATCCACAGGGTTTAAAGGGCTGTTTGGCTGCACGGAGTAGTATATTCTTTTTAAAGAATGGGCCTGTTTGGGTTTTATGAGTCAAATGCATTTGGCCCAAATTCCTTAGTAGTTCAGTCTTGTAAGGGACGGTCAAAAAAACAGTTCTCAGTTCTGGTTAATTAAGTACAAAATCAAATAATTTCTTGCCAATAACAAATGTTTTGATACATGAATTTATTCAAGAGATGTGTTTGATTTAACTATTTTGAAGTAAATTGGAAAAAGAGTAAACAAAGAAATAATTTGGCAATTTGAGAAAATAATGCTACTGTGGCATTTTTGCGTATAAAAGGGTAAAAAAGAGTTTAACTTCAGGCAAATCTCGGATTAGTTGCAAGAACCGGTTTTTCTCCGGTTCAACTGTAATTTCCGGTATTGTCTTCTCAATCTGTGGTATGAGCTTCGCTAGTTGCATCCCTGTGGCCAGATCAGTCTGCTTTTCCATCTCCTGTATTAACGCAACGGCACAAGCCTTGAGTGAGATCTCTGCTACATCTGAAAAATCATTGCTGCAACAATATATTAACGCAACGGCACAAGCCTTGAGTGAGATCTCTGCTACATCTGAAAAATCATTGCTGCAACAATAAAAGAAGAACATCAAAAGATCTTTACAAGACTGCAACATGAAGAAGAGGACAAGAATTCAAAGAAGTGGAATTTATTTACCTTGTGAGTACTTCTCGTGTCTCAGTTATGAGTTGATGAAACTTGGAGACAGTACCATCAGAAGAAGAAACATCAGTGGTGGTGTCTTGGAACATCATTAGATAGTCTGCCCAGTGATGTGGACTTCCAGTGCTCATAAACACATTGAGAATCCGCATCAGAGTTTCTTGAAGACCACTTGAGGTTAACACATCCTTTAACTGCTTTCTGCAATTATACACGCATCATCACATCAGAGTTTCTTGAAGACCACTTGAGGTTAACACATCCTTTAACTGCTTTCTGCAATTATACACGCATCATCAAAGTTCGATATACATTACAATAATCATCATAGGCATATGAGGCACTATAAAATCAATTTTCAAAGATGAGAAACAAAGCAAGATCTTTGATAATAGAGGATTTGAAAGTGTGAATTACCCCTTGAGAACTTCTTTTACTGCAGTCTGCATATGAGAAATCAAACTCAACATGCCATTTGTTGCAAGAAAATCAGCGCTTGTCAGAAACTTTTGTTCGTCGTCTCTATCTATGAGATCCAATTCTTCCTGTGAAAATGAAAAACAAAGATTAGCATATACTGAATTACAATCAGAAGGAAGAAGGTTATAAGTGCTGCGCGGTTAGTAAAATAAGCAATGATTCTTAAAACTGTAAACGAAGGAAGCAAAATGTCTTACAAGTAAATGGGAGCTCCCAAGACCTCTAGCAGTGTCAATATATAAATGTCTGCCCAAAATATTGACTTGAACCCTAATGTATAAACTAAGCATAGTGATAGACCAAAGGGACAAAGCCATCCTTGTGAAACCTGAGCAATGGAACACAACAAGCAAAATTGTTTCATGAAAAGATCAAATGAGCCATAGATATGTAAAGCAAGAGAGTAAAAGTTGGGAATAACGCACTCAAAATTTTGAGCTCATTCCAGAGATGAAGCTTTTCAGAAGGAAGCAAGAGAGTAAAAGTTGGGAATAACGCACTCAAAATTTTGAGCTCATTCCAGAGATGAAGCTTTTCAGAAGGAATCAATATTCCTTTTCCTTTGCTTAACTTCTCCATAATACTAGAGACATCGATCTCTTCAACTATACGGCAACTCAAGAGATGCATTGCGTGAGGCAATGTTGTAGTATCAGCAATCATCTGAATGTTCTCGAAATGGGTCTTCATTCTAATCATCATCAGTACATAACAAAACCAAAAACAAGAAGAAGCAGTAGAAATTAAGAACTTGACAAAAAGCAACATAGACTATGTCTTCTCTTGTGTGGAGTTTCACAAAACTTAACTGGGTTTTGATAATCTCTTCGTGTTCACGCTCATTAGCAAACTCTCGTTCCAAGTCAGCGAGTTTATGAGTATGTGCATTGTATAGTTTGTAGACCAAATACCCACTTCCCAAACAAGTTGTTGTCACCAAAATCTTCGTTTTATGTTTCCTCCAGAAACCCCTAAAATCACAGTAACATTCTAATCAGTCGTCACATAACTATTCAGTCGCAAAATGTTTATCTGGAAAATAAAAATGAAAAATCCTTTCCAAAAAAAAAATGTTATCTAAAACCCTATGGAACTGAAATCAAATAGCTAGAGAGATAACCTAAATAACACACCTGACGAAATCCATGGCCTTTTGAAGCTACTGGAGTCGAGTCCACGAATCCATAAACTAAATCTTTCTTTAAAAAAGCTTCGACGGAGACGAAAATAAAAAAGCGGGTCGGAAATATCTCAAAGATAAAGGTGGAAGAGAGAGAGACGAAAGGAGGATAAGATTCCTCTGTCCTGAATCAAAACCGAGAAATTTTCCGGTGAGAGATGGTTTTTCTCATCATCAACAACGGTACAAATCCTGCAACGGATTTACGAAGCTGAGAGATTAATGGCGGTTTCTACAGGAGCTTTAGCTTTTCCTGCTTTATCCGTCCGTGCCAGCCTTAATCCGACTTCTGCAACGGTTCCTGAGAGTAAAGATGAAGAAGGGAATGTCAGCACTAGTTCTTCCCAGAAATTCACTTACAGTCGAGCTTCTCCGGCAGTTCGTTGGCCACATTTAAATCTCAAGGAGGCTTATGATTCCAGAAATTCAACACCATCCCAGCCTGTTTCGTCTATTGTTTCGCCCGTTGATGATGCTGTTATGCTGGATTCCCGTGAAGTTGATTCGGTTAGCTCCAGCGAGCAGAAAAAGGCGGAAGATGAAGTTACTAAGGCGAGTCGGAGAAGGAGAGTGAAGAAGATGAATAAAGTGGCTCTGATAAAAGCCAAGGATTGGAGAGAGAGGGTGAAGTTTCTGACTGATAAGATTTTAGACTTGAGACCTAATCAATTCGTTGCGGATATTCTCGATGCTCGGCCTGTTCAGATGACTCCTACGGATTACTCGTTCGTAGTGAAATCGGTTGGTCAGGAGAATTGGCAACGAGCTCTTGAGGTTTTCGAGTGGCTCAATCTTCGTCATTGGCACTCACCTAATGCTCGTATGGTGGCTGCCATACTCGGTGTTTTGGGAAGGTGGAATCAAGAATCACTTGCTCTAGAGATTTTCACGAGGGCTGAGCCAACCGTAGGAGACACGGTTCAAGTGTACAACGCAATGATGGGTGTTTATTCGCGTAGTGGAAAGTTTTCAAAAGCACAAGAGCTGCTCGATGCAATGCGCCAGAGAGGTTGTGTTCCAGACCTTATAAGTTTCAATACTCTTATCAACGCTAGGCTTAAGTCTGGTAGGTTGACTCCCAATCTGGCTGTTGAGCTATTAGATACTGTGAGGAATTCGGGTCTTAGGCCTGATGCTATCACTTACAACACTCTTCTTAGTGCCTGTTCTCGGGATTCAAATTTGGGGTCTTAGGCCTGATGCTATCACTTACAACACTCTTCTTAGTGCCTGTTCTCGGGATTCAAATTTGGAGAGTGCAGTGAAGGTTTTTGAGGATATGGAAGCTCATCGATGTCAGCCTGACTTGTGGACTTATAATGCCATGATTTCTGTCTATGGTAGATGTGGGCTTGCTGTTGAAGCTGAGAGGCTCTTCATGGAGCTGGAGCATAAAGGTTATTTCCCTGATGCAGTGACATACAACTCTCTGCTCTATGCTTTTGCCAGGGAAAGAAATACGGAAAAAGTGAAGGAAGTGTACCAAGAAATGCAGAAAATGGGATATGGGAAAGACGAGTTGACTTACAACACAATCATTCACATGTATGGCAAGCAGGGGCAACTTGATCTTGCGCTACAGCTTTATAGGGACATGAAAGGTTTGTCTGGTAGAAACCCGGATGCTATTACTTACACTGTGTTGATTGATTCACTTGGAAAAGCAAACAGAACCGCGGAAGCTGCAGCTTTAATGTCTGAGATGCTTGATGTTGGGATCAAGCCAACTCTGCAGACCTACAGTGCTCTCATCTGTGGTTATGCCAAGGCTGGGAAGCGAGAGGAGGCTGAGGATACTTTCAGTTGCATGTTGCGCTCAGGCTGGTTATGCCAAGGCTGGGAAGCGAGAGGAGGCTGAGGATACTTTCAGTTGCATGTTGCGCTCAGGCATTAAACCTGATAATTTAGCATACTCTGTAATGTTGGATGTATTACTAAGAGGCAACGAGACAAGAAAAGCATGGGTTATATATCGTGATATGATTTTGGATGCTCATACACCATCTCAGAGTCTGTATGAGTTGATGATACTTGGACTTATGAAGGAAAACAGGTTAGAAGACATTCAAAAAACCATCAGAGACATGGAAGAATTATGTGGCATGAACCCACTAGAAATTTCATCAGTTCTTGTTAAGGGTGAATGTTTTGATCTTGCTACTAGGCAGTTGAAAGTAGCTATCACCAAGGGCTACGAATTGGAAAACAATACTCTATTGTCTATCTTGGGTTCCTACAGCTCATCAGGCAGGCATTCAGAAGCGTTTGAGTTACTTGAATTTCTGAAAGAACACGCCAGTGGATCTAAAAGACTAATAAATGAAGCACTAATTGTTCTACATTGCAAAGTTAACAACATAATCGCTGCACTAGATGAATATTTAGCTGACCCATGTGTTCATGGATGGTGTTTTGGTAGTTCCACCATGTATGAGTCTCTATTACACTGTTGTGTAGCAAATGAACATTACGCTGAAGCTTCTCAAGTTTTTTCTGATATCATTGAGGCTTATGGAAAACAAAAGCTATGGCAGCAAGCAGAGAGTGTCGTTGGCAACCTAAGGCAAAGTGGACGAACACCTGATCTCAAGACATGGAACAGTTTGATGTCGGCTTATGCAGAGTGTGGCTGTTACGAGCGGGCAAGGGCTATATTTAACACTATGATGAGGGATGGCCCGTCTCCTACTGTTGAATCCATCAACATCCTGTTGCATGCTTTGTGTGTTGATGGGAGGCTCGAGGAGCTTTACGTTGTTGTTGAAGAATTGCAAGATATGGGCTTTAAGATTAGCAAAAGCTCTGATGGGAGGCTCGAGGAGCTTTACGTTGTTGTTGAAGAATTGCAAGATATGGGCTTTAAGATTAGCAAAAGCTCTATTCTTTTGATGCTTGATGCATTTGCCCGGGCTGGAAATATCTTCGAGGTAAAGAAGATATACAATAGCATGAAAGCTGCTGGTTACTTGCCCACGATTCGCCTTTATAGGATGATGATTGAGCTTTTATGCAAAGGGAAACGAGTTAGAGATGCTGAAATTATGATCTCTGAAATGGAAGAAGCCGGTTTCAACGTAGAGCTCGCTATATGGAATTCCATGCTGAGGATGTATACGGCTATCGAGGATTACAAGAAGACTATTCAAGTATACCAGAGGATAAAAGGAAGTGGACTTGAACCTGATGAGACCACTTACAATACTCTGATTATTATGTATTGTAGAGACAGACGACCAGAAGAAGGGTACTTGCTTATGCAGCAAATGAGAAATATTGGTTTGGACCCAAAACTGGACACATACAAGAGCTTGATCTCCGCTTTTGGTAAGCAAAAATGTCTTCAACAAGCTGAGCAACTTTTTGAAGAGCTTCTCTCCAAAGGTTATAAACTAGACCGTTCATTTTACCAAGGAAAGCCCGAAGAAGCTGAAAAAGTTCTTAGTAACCTGAAAGAAACAGACGTGGAACTAACAACTAAGCCCGAAGAAGCTGAAAAAGTTCTTAGTAACCTGAAAGAAACAGACGTGGAACTAACAACTCTGCCTTATAGTTCAGTTATTGATGCTTACCTTCGGAGCAAAGATTATAACAGTGGAATAGAAAGGCTCTTGCAAATGAAAAAAGAGGGCCTGGAGCCAGACCACAGGATTTGGACTTGCTTTGTTAGGGCAGCAAGTTTCGTTTCTCCAAGGAAAAAAGCGAAGTCATGTTACTGCTCAAAGCTCTTCTAGATGTTGGTTTTGATCTTCCTATCCGGTACGGATTCTGATGCATTCCTTAAAAATTATTGTTAGTTGATTTATGTGTTGCTATATCTTTTACAATGCTCTATTGGTTTTATATTACAAATAAGATCACATAAATCTGATACATGAACTTACTCATAACAGAATCAAGAAATAGTAAATATCATCATATATTACTGATTCTCCTGTTTTTTCCCCTGGCTTAAATGATACCTACCAGACTTTTGGCTGGAAAACCCGAGTTGCTTGTTTCTGAAGTGGATGGATGGTTCGAAAAACTGAAACCAATAGAGGACAATGCTGCTCTCAATCTTGCTAATGCTCTTTTAAATCTTCTCTGGGCGTTTGAACTCAGAGCTACTGCATCATGGGTATTCCAATTGGCAATAAAAAGGGGCATCTTCAGTCGCGATGTTTTCAGGTCAGTACAAGTGACTGGTGAACTCTCCCCTGTACTAGTCAGAACTTGTTTCTTGCAGGCAATTCCAAATGCTCCAGGTGTTAGCAGTGACATTTGTGATTGATTTTGATTTTCAGGGTGGCGGACAAGGACTGGGGTGCTGATTTCAGAAAATTATCAGGAGGTGCAGCGCTCGTGGCCCTAACTCTATGGCTTGACCACATGCAGGCAACACATACCTTCTTCTCTTCATCTTTGCATCATTCCACAGATCCTGCATTACTGAAGATATGTTCACAATAATTCTCATATCCACCAAATAACCATCCTATGCTACGATTCTTCTCCCATTTTCAGGATGCATCACTGGAAGGGTACCCAGAATCTCCAAAATCAGTTGTCTTAATCACAGGGACTGCAGAATATAACGGCATATCCCTCGATAAAACGCTAAAGGCATGTCTTTGGGAGATGGGCTCTCCATTTCTTCCTTGTAAGACAAGAACCGGACTTCTTGTTGCCAAAGCTCACTTTCATAAAAGCTCTTGGTGTGACGAATATTATATTAACTTACTTGGCTTTGCGCTGCTTCTTCAAGGCTAGTACATTATCAGGTCCTGGCTCTATATCCGGTAGTGCCGAAATAGGTCCTGGCTCTATATCCGGTAGTGCCAAAATAGGTCCTGGTTCTATATCCGGTAGTGCTAAAATAGCGCCTGTGACATGAGCAGGACGTTCTGATTCCCGATCAACAAAATTACCTACAATAGCTTCTCTCCGTGACCTTCTAGCTTCTTGTAAAAGAGGCACTTGATGAGGATATAACTTCTTCCATCTCCTCGAGCACTGATTGTCAGTTCGACCAGACAGATCTGAAGCCACCTTGGACCAGCTATACCCGTGTTTTGCAATTGCCTCTCTCAACTTTTCATCTTCTTCCTCAGTCCACTTCCCACGATTTACGTTGGGCTCTAAACAATTTACCCATCTCTCTCGACACTGAGCCGCAGTCCGTCCAGGTACAAACTGAGCCATTTTATGCCAGTTTTTAGCCCCAAAGAGTGTCACAGCTACTTTCAAACGCTTGTCTTCGTCTGAGCTCCATTTCCCTTTTATGGTAGGGCAAAGTGATTTTTTCCATCTGAAAGTATAGAGAGGAAAGCAACAAGATTAAACCATTGAATCATGTATCCGAATGAAGCCAAAAACCAAACATCATAAAGTGACAGAGTATACCTTGTAACACATTCTAATTCCTATGGTACTATCATCAATCATCAATGATGACTCATGAATACGTATTGAGGTTATGATATAATCCCACATCGACTAAACATGGACTTTATGGGTGGTTTATAAACCCCCTAGACTTTTTGCTACCTCATGGGAAACTAAATGGGCCTAAATAAATAAGATTCATATCATTTGGTAGATGGAGTGACAGGGACGGGGATAGGTCTACCTTTTTGTCTCGTCGGACAAATTTTCAACATACTGCATAATTTGATATCAAATTCATAAAGAAATGGATGAATGTAGAAGATAAAAACTGACCTGTTTGAGCACTGAGTTCCAGCTCTTCCTTCTAATGCATTTGCGACAGATTGCCAGTCTTTGTCCCCATACAATTCCACTGCAGCTCGGAGTTGGTCATCTTCCTCTGCAGTCCATTCTTTTCTTAATATGTTTGCATTCAAGCTTCTCTGATATCGAGCCAAACATTGGAATGGGGTTCTATTTGTCCCTAGTGTTACCGCAATGTCAACCCAGTCTGTCAGACTCTTTTCTCCGATGATTCGGAGTAGGTCTTTGTCCTCTGCTTCAGTCCATGGACCTTTGTTAATCAATGGATCTTCCGAGCTCATCCACCTACAATGAGGCATAAAAATTTTAAGAAAATACACCGAATTCTCAAAATGAAGAGACAGTTTGATATAGGAAATGTTATCTATGGATGATTAATAGCCGATTTATCTTAGTATCAAGACTTCAGCAAGAGGAGGAACTTACCGAGCTTTACATTCTGCAGCAGAACGGTCCTTGATTTCCATCGAATCCCAACTAATCTTGTGAAGAAACCGCCTAATCAGTTCTGGTGTGATCTCAAGATTTTGAATCATTTCTTCGGGGGTTTCATATGTAGATTCTTCCAAATCACTGTTAAGAAATTATTGTCAGTCGGCTCTTTTGGAAAAACTAAAAAAGATAAGTGGCCAACTTATTCTGCATTTGAGAAGATCTTAAGCAGAAAGTTTAAGGGTACTAGAAAGCACAATATAATAGCACTTCTAAAGAGGAAGAGGAAGAAAAGTGATACCTGAGCTGTTCATGTGCTTCGTGAAGCAGTTTGCTTTGAACTTCTTCTTTTACACCTTTCGGCTAGATTTTCGTTTTCCACATTAGACCAACTTTTGCGATCAACTGAAAGTGGATATTTCTCTAGTGCCATCCTATAATTGGCAACGCAAGGGTTAACCAGTGGACCCAACGTCAAAGGAGAAGTCTTCTTATCATTACCCTACAAAAAAGGATTAGAATTTAAGAACAGAAACATTAAGATCAACAGAAAACAAGCCACAGTACTTGTTAATGACGACAAAAAAACAGCAGAAGCAGTAAATCGAGATCAGAATACAATACCTCGGACTCCGAGCTACCACAAGGCTCGCATTTTTGTGTTGAAATTAATTGGACAAGAGGATCTTTCCTTTGAGTGAGTGCCTGTTTAGTTCTTCTCTTGCAAGAAGCTTGAATATCTCTTATAATAAGAACATTTTTCTTAAGCTTCTCATTCTTCTCGATCGTTGCCTCAATTTGTTCCAATTTTCTCCGAAGAAATTTCTGATATGCCCTGTTCTTGCGGCGTAATTTGTTCCAATTTTCTCCGAAGAAATTTCTGATATGCCCTGTTCTTGCGGCGTGCATCAAAAATGGCTTGTGCAGATTCAAGGAAACTTGAACTCGCAGCTAGCATACGAGATAACTGGCATGTCTCCAGATGGTCAGTAGTCGTCTTTTCATTTACATCAACAGAATGGCCATCTTGTACTTCTTCTGAAACTGGCACTGAGACAACTGATTTCTCGTGATCTGGAAAGCTTTCACAAGTATTAGATCTACTCAATATTTCACTTGAAGGTTCATTGTCCAAGGCATGTACCTGCTTTTTCTTCCGGGGAGAATCATTCAGGAAATTTACTTTCGGATCTGCAGAACAATATTAAGAAATCAGAAGCACTTTTACAAAGACAAGACGACTTGCTTCATAAAAATATTCACTTAAACGACCAGCAAACAAAAAAATCTTGCACCGTGAATCCATCACAAACAATCCGGTACCTTTCACACTAAGTGTAGCTTTTATTCAGAGCCTTATAACTAGATTCCAACTGTATAGAAGAACCATATTAGTCTTAACACTATCTCAATTACATTAAGCAGAGTCTTCAGAGAACCATAGAACGAACAGTCCAGAGGTAACAGAGAAACAATAACTAACAAATCAGTAGCTAAACACAAATAGGATAGAAAACAAGTTAAAAATTCACAAATTGAGCTCACCAAAGAATCGCCTACGAATAGCTCTAAGGGTTTCAAAGTCATTATCTTCATCATCGTCGGATAAACCCAAGGGAGGATTGCACGCATCCATAGATAATGATAATTGGCGCTTAATCATCCGAATCATCTCGAAGTCATCTTCACTATCCGAATCCGAGGGCAAGGATAAACCCATGGGAGGAGTCATCTTCACTATCCGAATCCGAGGGCAAGGATAAACCCATGGGAGGGCCACCACATAAACCCGCATCTGTAAACGAAGCTGCTTGGCTTTTAATGGAACGAAGCAATTCGAAATCATCTTCCTCCTCCGAATCCGACGGTACCCCTCCGCCACCGCCTCCATCAGGTTCAATAGAATCGGATTTTGTTCCAATTTCATCTGAATTGGCATCGGAGATCATACATGCGCGTCTTATATCTTCCATGTCCACACCGATGTCGTCTTCTTCTTCATCGTCATCATCGTCATATAGACTGTTCCTATTCATCCCGCTCCAAAAAAGAGAAACCGTCTATAGAAAAGTGAAATCGAAGATTGCCACAAACGGCTCCAATCTAAAGCTTTTATGCTTATAGAAAAAGAAGGAGAAAGGTTTCAGCATTAACAAACTTGAGGGTTTATAGTGTTATATAGGGCCTCAGCAATCCAACAAGGCGGTATCGGAACAAAGTGGTTGGGTCGGGTCGGTTTCG
>CM071721.1:3574594-3585088 GCA_036630335.1 Physaria fendleri | reverse complement strand
CAAAGAAAAATAAACAAGCTTGAAACAAAGTAGTTGGTAAAGAGACATTGCTTCATTAAAACTTTTTTTTGGAATTCAAAATATCAAAGTGAAATAAAACTGAGTTAAAGCTAGTCATCATGTTGACCAAAAAAAGAAAAAAAAAAGCTAGTCATCCTGAGGCATGAAGGAGCCGATAGGCCAAAAGAGTTTGAGCTTCCTCCTTGTGGCTGGACATATGAGAATGAATATTGTTGGCAAGTGCAAGTTGCATATTAGTCAAAATGGTGTGTAGGTAAAAGGTTATGACTTTAGGTTTTCAAAGGAGTTGTAATTTTAGGATTAAAGAGTTGATTACTTAATTATGACTTTAGAACGAAAGAGATGACTTTTCATGAAAATGCATAATGATCAGTATGGTGAACCTATTAGAAACCTATATACAGACTACAACTCATCTCCGACTATTTACCCACCGTCCACGCCCATACTAACAATCCATATCATAGTTCGAAAAGACCAAAAATGCCACACTAACAAATAAATAATTGCCAAATTTTGAAAAAATGAAATCCCGCCAAAAGCCATTACCGACGGAAACTCGGTAAAATCTTATAAATACAACCTTAACCTTTCTCTCATGTTTAATTTTAGAAATGTAATTAAAGGGTTTTGGATTTCTAAATTAAAATTTGGAATTTTAATTTTAGATTTTGAAATTATACATTTGGATTTTGAAATAATAGATTTAGATTTTGAAACTAGAATTTTAGGTTCCGGAAATGTAGAACTATGTTTTGTAATTAGATATCTAACGTTAGATATAGGTTAGGTTTTAAAATCGGAGATTTAGAATTCGTAAATGTAGATTTAGATTTTAATGTACATTTATCTTTTATAAACATCTATATTTTTTTTTTGTTTTTTTTTTTTTTTTTTTTAATTCGTAACTTAGTGGTCAATAACTCCAACAAATTTGTGGAGATTAAGAATCAAACCACCGTCCTAAATTCTTATATCCATAAAAATAAAGAAATCTGCCAACTGATTATCAATTTTAGATTCTGGATTCTTATGTTTTTAATTAATTTAGCTAAAACGGATTTTGTTTTCACAATTCTAGCAAGTTCATTAGTATATTCATAATCTAAACGATTAAAACAATTGATTGCTTACAGAACCAATGAGAACACTTTAATTTGTTCTTGGATTAAAATTCTCACATTGGAAACATAGAAACGACCTTAGCTTAACAATTTTTCAACTCTAAAATAGTTTCTATATGTTCGGAGTTGAAGTGTTTGTCAGAGAATGAGAAGATCACAGGAACAACCAGAACCAATCCTATTGTAATGTAAAATAGTTTTCTTAAACACAATCATAATTAATTCATAATTGTTAGCCTTTTTTTGTTGATTCTTTAATCAGGATTTAATCAATGAGTGCACAACACACAACGGGCTTCTGATGACCTCGGTACACACGCACTTGCTCTCCCGCTTGTACCGACCACAGTCTAGCCGTCGTGTCTGATGATGCTGTGCAACATTACACAACCAAAACCAGTTCAATCAAAGACACTACTTAAGTACTGTCCCAGTCGATATAGAGATTATACAATAGTACCTGTTACAAGATACTCTCCATCCTCTGAGAAAACACAGTCCCAAACCCATCTGTCATGTCCTGTTAAAACTTTGTGTAGTTTGAAACCATCAACACTCCATATTTTGACAGTTTTATCAGATGATGCGGTCGCTAAATATCTGCTAACATATATACAAGACCGTCGATGATCATAAGGAAGAAGATGATCAAAACTTGGTTAAGTTAAGAAAAGTGAAGAAGAAACAGAATATTACTTGTTTTCATGAGATAAGACACATTTAAGGATGTATGTATTATGAGCTTGTAGCTTATGAAGAGGCTCAAATTCAGTCATCATCTGAGAAAATAGTGTATGGACAGTTTATTATATAACATCAATCATGTTTGAAGAAAGAAAAGTTGTACTTACAATTAGAAGAGTACCTGTGTTCCACTTAACAATCGCCATATATAACACGTTCCATTTTGGTTAGCAGCAACAACCATTGTCCCATCCAACATAACTGTTATGGATCGTACTGGTGTATTAACTTCTGGTACCTATATATAGTTATGAGAGTTATTAAAAATGGCAAAGACATGCGTTGACATAGTCAATTGTTGATGACATTTGAACCCTTGTTAGCAAAATAACTAGGATAAAGAAATGTATACCAGTTCAAGTCTGCATGAATTTGCTCTGAGATCCCATACACGTATGCTCCCGTTTTGGTCTCCAGATATCAATTCATTCTGCACCAAAAAATAAGGACCAAAGTATCAACATTTTATGAGATGTTAGATACATTTCGATATGTTGACCCCACATAAAATGATAGTCTATCTATGTTGTCTGTTTAGTCTATGTTGTTTTCGAGATGTTGGAACTTTAAGCAAACAATCACACAAAACAACAATACCATAATGAGAAGTTTTCCCACCTATATGACATGTATGTTGGGACATTTAATGAAACCAACACACAAATAAAGCAGCAAATACAATAAACACTTATTAATTATTATGATTAACACAACAGATGATTAGGCTAGTAGATGTACCTGATTTGGGTGTAAAATAACAGTGTTAACCGAAGAAACATTTCCATACTCTCTCTGGCAAGTCTGAGATCTGCATCGAGTTTAGAGCTAAGTTAACAAATTTGTTGCTAAGGGTTATAATGCAGATTTCAAACATGAATATTATACCTCAAGTCCCAGATCTTAATTGTGCCATCTTCTGATCCTGAATACATCATGTTTCCATCATCATGGAATCCTAGTGCCATTACATTTTTGGTGTGTGATGTATAAGTCACCACCTAATTAATGCGCATCATCAAGTGTTCATTAAAGATCATTCATTCAAGTAAAGAAAGAGAGAAAGAGATTAGGGTATTTACGGGGTCATGTGAATAGATGCTAAAGAGACGTATATTAGGATTGCAAGCTGCTGCTAGATAACGCTGATCAGGAGTTATCTCAAGCCTATTTACATGCTAAACCAATTAAGAATTTCAGATAATGTTAAAGAGAAAGAAAAAAATGTGAGAGCAATTCGATTTGTGAAACAAAGAGTACCATATCAGGAGAAGGGATGATACGGTAACATTGACCGGTTTGAGCTTCCCATAATCTGATCTTACTATCATAGCTAGCCGTTGCGAGAAGCACTCCAGGATTATGACTCATTTCTTCGTTTCTCTCTATGAGTCCGATACTAACAAGAATCTTCACCCTAGGGTTTTATGAAATAATTGTTTTTTTTTGGTTCGGACAACTTTGTGTCTTAACGTTGAATTTTAGACCAAAGCCTGTTTTGTATTAAAATATATTGATATTATTTATGCTTCAATGTTTTAGTAATGTTATAAATTTTGTTCTTCTTAATCATAGTGATTCATCTTTTTCCTGATATGTTTCCAAAATAAATGAAAAGGATTTGATTGAATTTAAATCTCCGAGAAAGGAAAGACAAAAAGTAACTTTGGATAGAAACGTAAAGTTATATAAAAAAAAAAATCTAAAACAAGTCAATATTTATTCTAAATTATAATCTGATATCCTATTTTCATTATACAAAAATTCAATGACATGTGTCATAATTTATAAATAACGATGCTCTATTATTAAACATTTACACAAAAGGTAGTTTATATCGAATCTTTGAATCATAAAAGACTGGTTTGTTTAGAAGAATTTTAATCCAACAAAACATACTTTTTAATTTTTGAATTATAAATTATATTATCAGAATTTCAAGAAAAAGTATTTAAATAATTTTAAAGTACAGATTATTAATATATAAATGTGATAGATATCTCTAGAATCTAATTGAGTATTTTAAAATTGGTTAGATTTTTTAAATGTCTATTTGTTTTTTTATAAATAAATTAAAATCTTTTTCAATTCAAAATAAATATTTAAACAAGGTTATTCTAGTTTCCTTTTGTTTTTTTTTTTTTTTTTTGGATCTTTAAAAAAATTTATTTTAGTGATTCTCTAAAAATAAACAATGATAGATAACTGATGATTTAGGTTATCTTAAATGATATTGATCTATAGTATTTTAGGATTCATAAGATATAGTTAAGTATTTTAAATTAGGTAATTTTATATTTCATTAAGTCATATTAATCTATAATTCATATTAATCTATAATTCATATTAATCTTGGTTAGTTAATAAATATTATTATCCACTAATCATTCCATCGTCTTTTTTGATTCATAATATTTTTTAATTTCTTAGTTTTTAACAGCGTTACATGTAATTATTTGAAAACCAAATTTTCTTATTCAGATTTGTACTTCTAAAATATTATAAAAGATTAGAAATACACTTTGTACTGCATGCACAACCTCTGAAAAAAATGGTTAAGGAACAAATTGTAAGGCATCAAAGTGAGAAAACTAGCAACCATATTACCTCTGAAAAAAATGGTTAAGGAACAAATTGTAAGGCATCAAAGTGAGAAAACTAGCAACCATATTATATTTATAATTGGGTTAATTAGCACGTTGAGGATCTTGAAAAATGTAATGAATTTTGGGAGTATATTCCCTGTATTTTCGCCATTCTTCACAAAGATGCCTTCTAAAACGAAAGATAGAGTTGTATCAGTGTCACTTCTCTATATTTAGAGTTTGAATTTCTCTAGATTGTATTAAAACTATGTTCACAGTTGCTTCTTCCGTTCATGTGTAAGTTATGTTAACTTTGGTAAAAGAAATGGCGCTAAACAAGAAAAACAAAAGAGTATATTTAATACAGTTCACAAATAAAAATTAAAATGTCTGGGTGGTGTAGTCGGTTATCACGCTAGTCTCACACACTAGAGGTCCCCGGTTCTATTTATAATTGGGTTAATTAGCACGTTGAGGATCTTGAAAAATGTAATGAATTTTGGGAGTATATTCCCTGTATTTTCGCCATTCTTCACAAAGATGCCTTCTAAAACGAAAGATAGAGTTGTATCAGTGTCACTTCTCTATATTTAGAGTTTGAATTTCTCTAGATTGTATTAAAACTATGTTCACAGTTGCTTCTTCCGTTCATGTGTAAGTTATGTTAACTTTGGTAAAAGAAATGGCGCTAAACAAGAAAAACAAAAGAGTATATTTAATACAGTTCACAAATAAAAATTAAAATGTCTGGGTGGTGTAGTCGGTTATCACGCTAGTCTCACACACTAGAGGTCCCCGGTTCACCCGGGCTCAGACAATTTTTCTTTTAAATGTGATTTTTTGTTTTTTTTGGTTAAGTTCCCATCCATTAAGTTAGAAGGGCAAAAAGGTCAAAGTACACAAAAAGGAAACATCATCGTTTTGCCGGCGAAGAGCCGGTGAGTGACGGGTCAAATTCACAAACTTGTTTAACGGCAACTAACACCAAACGAAACGAAACAGGCATATTAACTAGATCGGATCAGCGCTCGAAGAACTTTAGGTTTTATCCTTTTTGGGTATTTGTGGGTTTTTACCCAGATTTCGAAATTGGATGGCGGACGAACTGGAATTTTCGCCGTTGGTTCCGCCTTCGCCGATTGTGGAGCCTTCCGAGATCGATCTCGAATCAGGACCTATTGGATGGCGGACGAACTGGAATTTTCGCCGTTGGTTCCGCCTTCGCCGATTGTGGAGCCTTCCGAGATCGATCTCGAATCAGGACCTGGTGAACAAATTCAGTGCCGAATCTGCCTTGAAACTGATGGTATTGTTTTGGAAAACCCCTAGATTCGCATTCTCCTTTAGGTTAGGTTGCGTTGAACGTTTTCATGTTCTCTTAGATATGTTAAAACCCTAGCTCATGAATTCAGATGATGTAATTCGTGTTTACTGGTGCTACAGGATATGAATGACTGAACACTAAGGCTAGATCGGAAATAGTTCAGTGTGGTTTAGATTATTCTTTGTGTTAAACTCTTTTAAAGTAGAGATTGAAAGAGAGGTTTTATACTAACTTACTTGTTGATTTAAGTTTATCTTTTGATCATGGTCCTGAATTTTTGTTGATTTGTCAGGTAGAGATTTCATTGCTCCATGCAAATGCAAAGGAACATCAAAGTATGTTCATCGTGATTGCTTGGATCATTGGAGAGCTATAAAGGTACTACATATTCAGTTTAACATTGGTCCATGCTTGGCAACGTGCTTGTTTTACTCAAAAGCTGTGATTGTTAACTGAAAAGGAGCTTCCCTCTTGATGTAAATTTCTCTTTTCGCTGAATAAATAAAACCATTTGATAGAAGTATGATTTTGGATGTTAAATTTGTAGACTTGATAGATATGTTGCATATACTATTATACTATGATTAGAGTGGTGTTTTGTAGTCAGTATCATGGTAAACTAATGAATAGTTGATGTTAACGCCCAGTAAACTTGTTTTGTTGCAGGAAGGTTTTGCCTTTGCACACTGCACAACTTGCAAGGCTCCATATTATCTGAGAGTTCATAGTGCTGGAGATAGGAAATGGCGGACGCTGAAGTTTCGCTTCTTTGTTACTCGAGACATTTTATCCATATTCCTTGCTGTTCAGCTTGTAATCATCCTATTTACACCTGTGCCTCGTTTCTTACAGTTTTTTCCTTTCATTTGATAATATATCTGATTCATGCACTCTGAATGACTCATATCAGGTAATTGCTGCATTGGCCTACATGGTGTATTTCATAGATACTTACCAGCAATCATGGCTTCGTCATATTTGGGGTTTTGACAGTGAGGTCACGTTTTATTACATGTGTGGTATGATACTTTGATCCCAAACTAAAATATTTAAAGTCTCCTCTAGATAAAATAATATTTACAGTTAAATGGCTGCAAAATGTCAGAGCTGAGGTGCATCCTTCAACATTTATTAGCATGCCTAGAAATGCTTCTGTTATATATATGCCCTAATCAGAATATGAGATTCCAGTATAAGGATTTCTCTCTTGCATGTTGCTCATCGTTCATCTTCCTTTCTGCTAGTCTTTACTTGTATTGAATTACATGAGGATATTTGCTTTTATCAGGAGCTTTATTATTCTTTGCTCTCCTGGGGTTATCTGGATGCTTCATAACTTGCTATGACCGAAGAGTTCGTAACGACTTAGCTCAACCTTGCCGTGAATTGTGTCTCTGCTGCTGCCAGCCTGGGTACAATCTATAGCTATATTTCTTGTTTGTGTTTTGAGTTTTTCTTGTTTAAGAAACATAATTATCGGCATTTTCCTGCTTAGAAGTTAAGAAATGTCCTCTGACAGTACATGAAAGTAGTAGTGTAAGGAATTGCCTACCTAGAATTGTGGTGCTTTTGCCTTCTCTGGTTTCTGGGTGATATCTGTATTTACTAGGCAAACCACAGGAACTCAAGTCACACAGAAGTTAGTGCAAAATAAGAATAGGAACTAGACATCTCAATGTCTCTTTCTTTCCCCTGCTAAACCCATGATCTTTTTGTTATTTCCCGAATTCCTGCCATCGGTTTTTACTCATCTTACCCCTGCTGCGATTTTCATTAATTCCACTTTTCTGTAATGCATTCAATATGCAGGATATGCACCGACTGCCATCTACCAGGAACTATATGTATGTGGGCAGATTGCACAGCATGTACCGAAGGCTGTACAAGTGCAGTAAGTGAATGCGGAGGTTGCCTTGGAGGTGCAGGGGAAGCTGGATTGCCATTAATCTTCATAACAGCATTAGTAATTCTCGGTTTATTTACAGTTATCGGTATATTCTATAGCGTTTTGGTTGCAACCATGGTTGGACAACGCATTTGGCAGCGTCATTACCACATTCTCGCCAAAAGAATGCTAACAAAGGTGAGAATTTTTCTTTCACCTTCTACAGTTCCCGTATCATTCAATGTTGTCTGATTTAGATGGTGCTGTTAGGAGTATGTGGTTGAGGATGTAGATGGAGAAATGATGGGTTCAGATTGGTCACCACCGGCTTTACCGTCTGAGCATATCCAGCAGCTGAAGACACTTGGCCTTCTATCATAACTAAATAGCTTCAAATTAGTATTGTATCTTATCTCTATTGTTTATCAATCGTGATAATTTGGTTTAATATGATACTATACTATTATATGAACGTCTGACCGTCTCATATCGTTTGTAACATGACGTATTTAGTATTTTCTAACTCAAAAATCAATTAACAATAAATAGATCTATCAAAATCAATATTCTTTATTGATTTTCTTAAATTCCTGATGTGTGATTACAACATTACACGTCCGTTGCATAGAGCCGATCCAGAAGGTAAGCCACACAAACCATCCCTTAGAACTCTGATATTATTTTTACTAGATGGTTCTCTGAAGCATGTTAGCATCGTCAAGGTGATCTAATATTTATATCCACATGCATAAAGATTCACGCTAATCTCTCTCTATGTGTTTGAGGCGTGAGTATATTTGAAAATGTTTTCTTTCTCCTTCAGACACGTATATGCTTGACTAGGTATTTGAACTTCAAGGTAAAGAGCATATCTTGCTTGAAGCCAGTTAGCTTTGTCAATGAAGGTATATGGTGCTTCTCTCCCTCTCCCCACCAGTTTCCGATTGATGATGAAACATTAAGTAGTTTTATTTGTATACGAGTCTAAGTTCACAATTATCTTTACATGCCTCTTTTGGATTATTTCTTTGAGTGGTTTCAAGAAAGTTAGAATAATGTTGTGTTTTGTTTAGCTGGAAGATATGATAGGCATGAGACATCACCATATAGGAGCTTGGGACGGCGGTCATCAACATATTGTTGCCTATGGAGATCAACAGACTCAACCTTAGGGACTATACCGATCTATTGAATGTGATCCCACTTTTCAAATAGGGTTATTCAAACATTTTTTCTCTTGCTTAAGACATCAACTGAAGTTATAAACAGTTAATAGTTTGTTTAGTCTAAGGTTTCATCTCTTTGATGTCTAGTGGAGAGATAATCAAAGTACTTACAAACTATGTGATTGTGGTGAGGCAAACAAATATGGCCATCCACTGTGTAACGACGCAAGTTCAGACCCAACGAAGAAACAGCTACATCCCTGGTTGGATGCTATGAGTGATGATATCTCTTCTCCCAATAAAGATCTTAAGCAAGTATCATGTCGAGGTCTTGATGTCAAGTCTTAGAATCATATGAATAAGTATATGATTAGTAATGAATTTTGTGTTTAAGAATGCACAAAGACCGTTGTTTTGCTTATAGCTTTAAACATGTGTGCCTTTTGTAAACCTTGCTTGCATTTGTATGGATTGTAATGTGTGAAATGTTAAGATTAATCATGACTCATCTGGTCAATTACTTATCTTGTCTTTGTATAATATAATATACAGCTTGGACTAATGAACTCTTAAGTTACCAGTGACATTTTCAAATTTCAACACTCCGTAATGCCACTAAAGTATTAAATAATACTTTTTAATTATTTTAAAATTCAAAATATATTAAATCATAATTTTATCTTCTATTTGTGCAGGAGCTGATTGTTCATCCATCTCCCCAGCAAAATACATAAAACTAGACGAGAATACTTTTCTTCTTTTGTTACATTATATAAACCTACGAAAAAGTATGAATCAAATTTTAAATACAAAATTGAAACATGATCATATGATTTTTTTTTTTTTTTTTTTTTTTTTTTTTTTTTTTTTTTTTTTTTTTTTTTTTTTTTTTTTTTTTTTTTTTTTTTTTTTTTTTTGGCAACAATCCAAAAAAAGAACAATTATAAGTATTTGAGGATGACAAAGATTATCAAATGTTTTTTTTCTTTTAATGTTTTGAAACCTTATCTATGCATATCAAGAATGATACATGGTCGGAATTGAATTCTATGTATTAACCAGTTTCGAAAAGAAAAATGCTAACATATGATTAAAATATTTGGAAGTTTTTTTTGAATCATTGGTATATGTTTTATATGTGAATAACCATATAAAAAACGTGGAGAATAAAATTCACAAAAAATTGAAAACCTCTCGGGCACCACCTCCTATGCAACCCTAGATCTGATTTCACCGTGTTTATCACCGGCTTTGGGTGACGGCGCCAACCGTCGTCGCCCTAGGCCCTTCCTTTCTGTTTTTCTCTTCAGTTACCTCTTCTTTGCTGAGTTTGTGTTCTTCTATTACCTCTTCTTCTTTAAGCGGAGACCACTCGGATTATCTCCAAGCTGTGACCATCTCTCCTTTTGGAGCTCTTCTTCACACGATTCGAACCAACAGAGAAGCATTGCACATCTGTTGGGTTACATCTGACCACGTATGGGCGTCCTTGTCTCGGTGATATGCTCAACCGAAGACCAATTGTTACTTGTCACCATGCCGTGGCTACTCGATCTACAGATGGATGGACCACGAAGCAAGTTCTCAAAAGCCATCCTGCACCTCTAAGAGCACACTACGTTGCAAATGGAGATCTTCAAACAAAGGC
>CM071721.1:3533738-3548138 GCA_036630335.1 Physaria fendleri | reverse complement strand
CACAATCAAAATATAAAAATTATATTTTAACACATTTTTTTTCTTCTGGAGACGACGAAACATATTTTCTATAAACTAAATTCTACATTTTTATATTCTCCAAAATCATGAATGTGAGACATCATCTTCGTTACATTCTTCCAAGAAACAAAAATTGGAAAATGATAAAAAGTCTCTCACTACTATTGAGTATCTAACGGAAGAACTTAATCTTCAAATATGCTCCTTTACTGCTTCAAACAGTACGAGTGTTTGGACTGATATGTGTTTACTATTAGCTGTATCTAAACCATTTTTAAAAAAAATTAATATCAAAATTTGGTTTCATGATAACCGGATTATTTTATTTTAAATGCACTAAACGTTTGATAATGATTAAGACCGTTAATTTTTAAATCGAAAGTTACAGTTCCTTAAACTATTTTCGGTTGTATCTAGACCAATGTATAAAAATTATGGGAATTCGCTCCGTATGTTTGCAACTCCATTCATTCACTAAATAATTATATGTTGTAATTAATATCTATGTATATATATTGAAGATCTTGCCAGAGTTTGAATTAAATAATTATATCTATTAATTGTTAATTATATATATATATATATGTATATATATATATAGTCATATTATATATATATATATATAAAGTCATATGCTATGTTAATTATCCATGTAATTTATATTAGATATAGGTAAAGAACAAAAAAAATTTTTTTTTACAACTCAAAACTTTATTAATTGAATAGGGTAATATCGTTTACAATAGGGAAAACAGACATTACATAATTAGAATTAGATAAAGTTGCTAAATTAGCCATAGTATCCGCGTCTTGGTTTCCTTGTCGTTGCGTCCATCGAAATTGAACCTCCCCAATCTTTCTTTTCCAGAATCTAATTTCACATAACCAATTATGATATCTAAAGTGAGTACTCTTATTCTCCATAAGTCGGTAAACCTCTATGTTATCTCCTTCAAAGATAATTCGTTTATAGCCCTTACTCCAACAATGTTGCATTGCAAATAAAAGGCTTTGAAGTTCACTTTCTAAAGGTGATGAAAGTAATCGTCCTCGAGCATAACCCCCATCCATGTAACGACCTTCAGTATTTCGTATAATCCATCCTGCACAGGTGGAGGAGTTACCGTGAAACGTACCATCATAATTACATTTTATCCAGCCCGCCTCCGGTTTCTGCCAAATGCTGTTGTGAAGTGCACGATTCGTAACCTGAACCATGGTATTCCTTGGGGGTTGCTCTATAGGCTTCGAAAATTGCATCCATTCTGAAGCATCCTGTTTTGCTAATATAGCAATAGAACGCCACGTCATTCGTCTATGTTGGAAAACTAGTAAATTTCGACTTTTCGATAGGCGCCAAAGAGTCCATAGTGCTAACTGTTTTTGATAACAAAGCAGCATCATCTGTCCCGTATCCAGTAGTAAGGTGAAATTTTCTTCAATTGTATGTGACGGATCAAAAATGTCCATGTTTGATATGCCTGAGGCTCTCCAGACTGCTTTAGCATAACTACAACCATAAAATAAATGGTGACTATCCTCGTCCGCTGAACAGCATCGCGGGCATTGAGAATAGTTTGTAAGATGTCTTCTTTTCATATTAGCTCCAGTAGGGAGGGATTTCGAAAGAATTTTCCAACAAAAATGTTTTATTTTGGATGCCGTATTTAACTTCCAAACTTGTTGTTTTATTTCTCTATTTCCTGGAGGGGGAAGATCTTGTGGCAAGGGATTCAAAAGGGTAGCAAGCCAATATCCAGACTTAACGGTATATATACCTGTCTTATTGTAGTGCCAACCTAAGTAGTCCGTTGTTGAGTGTGGAGTAATCCTGATTTGTTTAATGATCTCAATATCCTCCTGCTTTACCATGCATTCAAGTTTATTGTAATCCCAGTCATTCCTTTGGGAATTAATAAGGTCTGTAACCATTATATCAGGAACTGTACTACTTCTTTTTTCGGGTGGTCTGGGGGGGCTTGTTGGTAACCATGGATCTATCCATGCTTGTGTCGTATAACCTTGTCCTATGTTGAAGCGAAGCCCTTGCTTTAATAATTCCCGACCGTAGAGCAATGATTTCCAGATGAAAGATGCTTTTTTACCTTATTTCCAGATGAAAGATGCTTTTTTACCTTGTCGAGCATACAAAATGTCTGACTCCGCGTAATATCGACCTTTTAAGAGGCGGGCCATTAGTCCCGTAGGGTTTTGCATAATTCGCCAAACTTGCTTTGCAAGTAGGGCCTGATTAAAATTCTCAAGATCTCGAAATCCTAGTCCGCCATCCTTTTTCGAGGTACAAAGTCGTTTCCATGAAAACCAATGGGTCTTTTTGTGGGTATTTGTTGTTCCCCACCAGAAACGTGCTAATTCTCGCTCTAGATCCGTGCAAAATTCCTTAGGCAGCCGAAATAAATTCATAGTGTATACTGGCATCGCCATAGCTACAGACTTAAGTAGTATTTCTTTGCCACCTGGTGATAAAAACTTTTTGTTCCAACCTACAGTTCGTTCTTTAACTTTCTCCAGTATATACTGAAAAGTATCCGCCTTCTTACTGAGAAAACTTTCTGGCATGCCCAAGTATTTTCCATGCCCCCCCCGTGTTATGGATGCCCAAAAACGTTCGGATTTGGAATTGACGTGAGATTTGAACATTCTTACCAAATTGGATGGACGATTTTTGAAAATTAATAGATTGGCCCGAACCTTCTTCATACTGGCTAAAAATTTTCTTAAGCTGTTTGGCAGTTTTGAGATTAGCCAAAGTAAAGAATAAAGAGTCGTCAGCAAACAATAAATGAGATATACCAGGTCCTCTATTTCCTATTTTCATAGGAGTAATAGATCTTTGGTTCTCCGCCCGTGTCATCTGATGTGATAGGACTTCTGCACATAGTATGAATAGATATGGTGAGAGTGGGTCTCCCTGGCGTATACCACGAGAAGGGTGAACGTAACCATTCGGAGACCCATTTATTAAAACTGAATAGCTAACAGATTTGACACAAACCATAATCCAATGGATCCACTTTTCTGCAAAACCCATGTGTCTCATTGTACGTTCTATAAAATCCCATTCTAGTCGATCATAAGCCTTCGTGATGTCCGTCTTTACTGCCATATATGAGTTAGCTTGTCTTTTTCTAGCCTTTAGTGCATGAAACATCTCATGTGCAATAACAATGTTGTCCTGTATCATTCTCCCCGGAATAAAAGCAGCCTGGTTTTCTGAAATGAGACCTCCTAGATGTGGTTTTAATCGGTTGACCAGGATTTTAGAGATAATCTTATAGCTAAAGAGATAATCTTATAGCTAACATTGCACAGCGCAATGGGACGATAATCTGTCATAGCAGCAGCTGAGGTGGTTTTCGGTATTAGACAAAGATTTGTATGGTTTCGCTCTTGCGGCATTACACTTGTACTAAAAAATTGCTGAATATCTTCAAAGACATGATCCCGAATATTGGGCCAAAAGTTTTGGTAGAAATCTGCTGAAAACCCATCCGGGCCCGGAGCTTTTGAAGCACCTATGCTGAAGACAGCCAAGGTAACCTCATCCATGGTGACTGGTTGGAGTAATTGTGAATTAGTTTCCTGGGATACTCGTGATGAAAAACTTGTAAAAAGCTCTTCAACAACCGATTCTCGTCCAGGGTTACTAGTATATTGCTGTGTAAAATAGTTTATCGCAATATCAGCGATTCGTATCGGGTCTCGGTGGACAACACCAAAATTATCAGTTATGACTGAAATTTTATTGCGTATATTCCTCAATTTAGTGGCATTATGGAAATATTTAGTATTGCGGTCACCACAGCTTAACCATTTGTTTCTGCTCCTCATTTTCCAAAATATTTCCTCATCTTTATAGGCCTGATTTAGTTCTGCTCTAAGTGACCGTTGTTGTGTCGTATTTAAAGTTCCCCGACTAATGCCCATATCCAGTCGGTTCCGAATGCAAGAAATTCTTTCTTGAGCATTAACTTTTGATCTTCGTTTCCATCTGGCAATTGAACGGCGACAATCCTGGATCCGAGTTTCCAAAGCCACATTTTGACCACCACAATTCCAACCTGTTGTAACACTCGTCCTGAAATCTTCATTATCCAAAAATCTATTATCATATCTGAAATAGTACTGAATAGGAAGTTCGTTAGATGCTATCTCAGTAACCAACGGTCTATGGTCCGATTCTCCAATTTCCAGAAATCTAGTCAGTGAAGACGGAAACAGTTTATGCCAATGACTATTCGCCATAGTGCGGTCCAAACAGCATTGTACGTGATGAATACCTCGAGGACCTCTTTGTCCACTCCAAGAAAATCTATTTCCAGTTGACTTAAGATCTGAGAATTGACATGTTCTTACCATTCTGTTTAAATCTTTGAATGTTGAAAACGGTCTTATACTACCCCCCACTTTCTCCGTTGGAGTTAGAATTTCATTAAAATCACCTAAAATAATCCATGGTGAATTGTTTCTCTGAGTATGTAATCTTTCTATCTCTTCCCATAGATGATTTCGTAGACTCGGATTTGGGTGACCATATACAAAGGAGAAATAATAACCAAAGCCATTGAATTGAACGAAACCATCAACCAAATTCGAAGGATAAAGAAATTACATCAAAGGAAACTAAACTACTCCAGAAAATAACCAAACCTCCACTACGACCTAAAGAAATTACATCAAAGGAAACTAAACTACTCCAGAAAATAACCAAACCTCCACTACGACCAACTGGAGGAACTGAAACATAATTAAGAAAACCTAGTTGACAACCAACATCTCGTACATAATCATCATTCTGCTTGGTTTCAGATAGGCAGATTACGTCCGGGAGAAACTTTCTATGAATCTCCTTAAGGCGTCGAACTGTCAGGTCTGTGCCCAACCCCTGACAGTTCCAACAGGTTGTCCTCATGGCGAATCTGGTGGTATCGGGCCCACCGCGCCTCTGCACTGGTTTGGTTCCATAAGGGAAGAACCGGCCCCATCAGTAGCCAATCTACTTCGAACTGAACGAGAAGAAATCGAATTATCCTCATCACGGGTCCGCTTGCCTGACTGAACCGAGGATAGATGCATAATTTCTTGGGTACTGTGATCCACTTCACTCGATTCATGTCTCACATCTTCATCTGCACTAGCAATAGCAACTTCCACATCATATATTTTATCTAGAATTTCATGAATATTATTACCCTCAATTGCTGTCCAGAGACCATCAAGGGTTAACGCCACCTTGGCTGAATTCGAAGCAGACCACACAGACTGAAATAGTGAAAGTCGATGTTCAAAGCGATTTGCTGCAGGAGTGACTAAACGCAAGACATCAGCTTGGTATTCGACATCAATTTGGCCCTGAGTTTGAGTCTGGGATGTAGTACTATCGTGCGCTGCAAGTAGCTGAAGTAGTTGATTTGTCTGTGGTATTGGGTAGTCATTAACCCTATTAGCGTCTCTGTTTGTGTTCAAGCTTCCCGGTGGATTCATACGCGCAGCCATAATCCGGAGTCTAACATCTCTGATTCTGTGATGATTAAATATTGGATGCATGATCGCTTCCTCTCTAGTTAAAGACGTAACCACATCATCCTCGGATTCTCGTGTTTGTGCTGTGATAGTCTCCATGGGTGAGATTTCCTGACCAATAGACTCTGTATTACCGTCTTCGATATCCTCTTCAGCACCATTATCCCCATTAATTTCGCTTGCATCCATGTTCCTTGTACTACGGGCTAACTGAGCTTGTCTGCGATTGAAGGCTATCTGACTAGGTATATGAACACTCATTTTTGCAGTTAACCTTGCCGATCGTCTCAGAGGCTGAGTTTGTGCTGTGTCTACCTGTCCTACGCCAGAAGCTACAGATTGATGAACCCGATACTGTTGATCTGCAACCGTCTCGGATCCTGGGTCTGCTTCATTCTTGTCTGCATCATTTCCACCATTAAATTCTTGAAAGACATCAGCAGAGATCGCCAATCCATTATTACTGTTGATAACATCATCTCCCAGGGTTGGTACAGAATTCAAATGCCTCTCTACTCCATCATCAGTTTCGTTCTCCATTGTCTCTGTGCCATTATCTTGCAACTCAGTCATACCCTCATCATTATAAGCATCAAACCCATGGTCAACTATAGTATCATCCACCATCTGGTTACGAGGCGCTAATATAATGGATTCATGTCGATTGAGAATGGAGACACGAGTAGACCTCATTAACATTGTTCCTGATGCAGTGAATACTTGAAAGTTGCCAGTAACAGGATCCGTTTGTCGAAAAAGTTGAGGACCAGCATCCTCATCGGCGATTATCTCCTCATCCTGATTTTCAGTATCTTCAAACTCTTCTTCCTCTTCCTCTGTTTCTGCTCTTACATCCTCCTCAGGGTCTTCTTCTTCTTCAGTCTCCTCTGCTATAATCGGAAGCCCACTTGGTGCATAATTCGCTAGAAGTGAACGTTCATCAATTCCGATCAGTTTTTCAAGAGGGAGGTTCTCCATGTTGTGATCCCTTCTCGGTCTTTTTGCACTTCCACCAGTCCCTGATCCTGATCCCATTATCATTTTACCCGCCAGAATACTCTTTGTTAGTCTACCTTCTTCTTCCTCTGTAAGTGGTCTAGAAGTCCCTTCAGGTTGATTTTCGGGTTGTTGATGCTCATCTTCTTCGTCTCCACCATCATCATCATCATCATGATTGTCATTATCTGGTCCCTCATTAGTGTTCAAACAATCACCAGTATCATGGGTTATAAGTCCGCATTCCGTACAGAAGTTTTTCATTCTTTCATAACGAAACATCAGAATTGCGATCACCCCAGGGGCAAACTGGAATTGTTTTTGAAATTTCAATGGATTGTTGACGTTCCAGTTGAGACGAATACGAACATAATCAATTCTCATTGCAGTTGCTTCATCGAAATCAACTTCCATCACATCGCCAATCTTATCTGCCATCTTGTTCACATAGTAGGAGTTAAGAAATTGAAAGGGAATACCCCGCACTTGCACCCATATTGGCATAAGATCCAGACTTTGAGGAGAGAAATCTGGAGTCCATCTATGAGTGATCACCATACGATCATTGTAGAACCATGGCCCTTTGTTCAGTACTTCCGTAATAGCATCCGCATTAGGAAATAAAAATTGGAACTGAGCGCCTTGAAGAGACCGCCCGTAAACTTGGTCTCTGAGTCCCCACATCCGTGGCAGAGTAGCGAGTAATCCACGCATATGTTGTTTGCGCGGAATGAGAGCACGTCCAAGTAGAATGTGGCGGGAGTTATCCACATCCATCGTTTCAGGGGCGGGTTCGAGTACACAGATGTCATCGTCCAACCCAAGTGTAAGATTCTGCAAGTCACGCCTTAAAGGATTCATCATTTGGTGTCTTGAGTTTTTGAATTCAGAAAGAAATTGAGAGAGAAATCTGTGGAGAGAGATTGAAATTATGAGAAGTAACTGTTTGAAACCACAAAGGGGTGCAATACAATGGCAGTTAGTGGTAACTGCCAAGGAGATTAACCACCCATAACTTGTAAATCCACTCCAAGGATCATGGGGGAAGGGGAAATTAAACAAATAACAACTAATCGTCAATGTAATAGACCATAATCTTAGCAAATTTTGAATCGTGAAAAGAAAATTAGAACAAAAAATTATATACGTAAGTAGCAAGTAAACATCTACGTTCTAAAATTCCAACATTAATCAGACCGTTGATGTAACAAATATTTGCGCGTAAATCACAGTGCATATAATGTGTAATCTATGTACCCATGTGGAAAGAATATTTACCAAAGATTTCCTTAATATAATCTAACCAATAAAACAAAAATTTCCTTATTAATTAATTAATGTGAAAAAGGAAATATCAAAAACAGGAAATGGAGCAAAACTTTACCGTTACTAGTCATTAATTACAAATTGATATATATAGCCATATAGGCAACCATGTTTCATTCCTCAAATTCATTACAATTCATAACCCTATCATATAACCAAGAGCTATTAAAATGCTATATACTCATAGTTAAATAAAAATTTCAACTAATTTTGGTGGAAAAGGAATATTAAATAAATGAATGAATAGTATTATTTTTTTGCTACGTTTCTTCCAATATTTTTTTTTTGGCAAATTTTAATGAAAATATTAAGAACTGATTAGATTATTAAATGAAAAAGATAGCGTATCTAAACCAAAAAAAAAAGGAAATAAATGAAAATCTTAGTTAGATTCGTAAGTACAGCTGTAGAGGAGGGTGACTAAAAAAGGAAATAAGGAAAAGATCTTGTTACCGTTGTAAGCCCAAAAATTTTGTTTTTGTAAGAGTACCGTTGGAGGAAACACAGAATAAAATCTATATATATCGAAGGTTATAGAGCAGAAAAAACATAAAACACAAAACACAATGGTTTCGTCCTCTCGCTCTCCTTCATCTTTGACAAAAAAGATGAAAACAAGTAAACTTTCTCCAATTCAACAAAAGATTTTCAAGAAAGCGTCTTGTTCGTATGCAAGAAGACAAGATACTATCTTTAGAAAAGCTAGCCAGCTTTCAGATCTCTGTGATGTCCAAGTGTGCGTTATCTGGTTCGAATCAGATGGAGATCTTAAGACATGGTTATCTGGTTCGAATCAGATGGAGATCTTAAGACATGGCCAGAAGACAGAAATGTGGTCAAATCCATGGCTAAAAAGTACATTGAATTAAGGGAGGAGCAACGACGCAAAGGAAGCGTTACTCTTCATGAAGTTCTCGAGGATATTAAGAACAATAAGAAGAAATTGGGGGATTTACTACCCAAAGTCAGTTTTCCAGTTTCGGACAATATTAGGAGTAGGTTCGGTAATTACTCAGGGGATGAAATCAGGGAACTGATTCAGTCCTTGGAACATACGCAGATCGAATTCCTAGAGAAGATACAGAACAAGAAGAACAACATGGGTAATCATCCTGAACCCATGATGAATCATCATCAACAACAATCAAACCATGTCTCTTTCTTCAATTATAACCATGGAGACGGTGATATTACGCAAATCCCGCAAGTCTCTGCATCAGATTTCAGTCTAGGTCAATTTCTGGATCCGTCGCTTCAACTGATGAATCAGATTTCAGTCTAGGTCAATTTCTGGATCCGTCGCTTCAACTGATGAATTACCAGTTTTCAGATGTGGGAAACACTAGTATAACGCAATTCCCACAAGGCTCTGCATCAGATTTGAACCAAGACCAATCTCTACCTCCTCTTCCACCTGAACTGATGATGTATCCGAATTCATATGTGGGAAATTACTTGGGGTCACTTGGGGTACAAGGAACTGAGATCAATGGGTTTCAGAACATGAACACGGGGTCATTCGGAGTACAAGGATATGGGAGCTATGGGTTTCAGAACATGAACTTGTTAAGCTACAACAACAACATCCATGTCAATGACTCTTCTTCTCTTTACTGAGGTGCTTGTCACAGGTTTACAGGGGTCCGCATCATCAACTTGCCTTTCGAACTATCTCAATAACATACTCTACTTAAGGAGTATCATCTGTGGAACTCAGAGATTCAGTTCACTGCTGCAGATACTATCTTCCAGAAGGCTGCTGCAGATACTATCTTCCAGAAGGCTTTCTTAGATTCAGTGGCCTCCGCTCCATATATATTATTCTTTCTTAGATAATTTTGTAATGATTTGGTTATTAAATTTGGTTGTTAAAGGACAATCCTAGTTGTCCTACTGTTTCATTAATAAAAGTTTTTTTTTGGAGTCATTAAAGATGGAAAGATATAATACAAAAAGATCTTATAACTGGAACAAAGTGTTTTCTTAAGAATTGATCAGTTTATATTTCACCCTAAGCTTCCAAAAACAGTGCACTCTAGTTCTTGGATTTTGTAGTACAATGGTCTACATTGATCGATCTCCTTTGGTAGTTTCAACATCAAAGTCCTATTATTGTATTGAATCAATCTTAGCTTCCAAGATTCTTGTGTTAGCCGTGGGCATACGTTTAGGCCTTTCTATGTCTTCTTGTGGTGTGTAATATATGGTAATACTCATGTAAGATCTTCAGTTCAATAAAAAACTTTGATGTACAAAAAGAAAAGGAAAAAAAAAACCCTGGAACAAAGAGGTGTTCATTGTTCGGCTTGGTTATAACGTAACCAACAATTGAGATGATTAAAAAGATATAGATCAACGGTTGGATTTGAACTTAATTGAAGTAAGCAATTTTAAGACAGCAAAAATCTTAGCTAAAAAATCTTAGCTTCCAAGATTCTTGTGTTAGCCGTGGGCATACGTTTAGGCCTTTCTATGTCTTCTTGTGGTGTGTAATATATGGTAATACTCATGTAAGATCTTCAGTTCAATAAAAAACTTTGATGTACAAAAAGAAAAGGAAAAAAAAAACCCTGGAACAAAGAGGTGTTCATTGTTCGGCTTGGTTATAACGTAACCAACAATTGAGATGATTAAAAAGATATAGATCAACGGTTGGATTTGAACTTAATTGAAGTAAGCAATTTTAAGACAGCAAAAATCTTAGCTAAAAGAATTGTAAATTAAAATATTAAAAAAAGAAAAAGAATCGTAGATTAAGAGATTTAAGAAAAAAAAAAAAAAAAGAATAGTAGATTTGAGAGATAAAAGAAAAAAAAAGAATTGTAGATTTTGAGACGTTGTATATATGGATCTCTGCGATTTCACAACGATGTCTGATCATTAATCGATAAATGTAATGCGTTTATTGTTTAGCATCTCTGTACGAATTCAAGCTTTTGTGATGATTATGCTGTTTTATTATTGTTGGACGAAATGAGGAATTAATTAATTTTTTGTCTTAACGACTTGTCACTATTAAACGGTAAAAATAAAAAATAAAAATTTGTGCGTGTTTTCCGAGTAAAACAAAACGGTAAAAAAAAAAAGTTTTCTCATCCCTCTTTTGTTTTTGTACATCTGATTACAAACGGCGACCTAAAACCCTAAATCCTCGATCCGCCATGAGAGGAGCTCTCTTCAGAAATGCATCAAACCCTAAATCCTCGATCCGCCATGAGAGGAGCTCTCTTCAGAAATGCATCTCTATGCGCTCAAAGAGTTATACTTTCTCCTCGGATAACCCACCAAAGCTCCGTCGATGTTCCCTTTCTCGCTCCAGTGCTTCCAAAATCGATACAGAATTGCATAAACCTGCAACACAAATTCAGATTATTCTCCTCCGAATCTGACTCTTCCGGTGATAATCCGACTGCTGCTCCTGATTCATCTGATAAGAAAGATCCCGTTGTAGAGGATGTGAGCACCAAAGGTAAAACACTATCCTCTGTTCAAGCTGTGTGTGGTTACCTCAAAGTTGAAATGGTGATTCACTTTGCGTCTTGTATTAGTTGAAATAGATGAAATTTAATCCTCTTCTCGCCGTTGCTGAATACCTTAGTGTTTTCAATTGATTCTTCGATTTAAGATTTGGAGTTTCTTCCATGTAGTCTCTCGATGAAATGGCTTTATGTTCTTATTGTTCTTTTTATGATTCTTATAAACTAGTACATTTTCTATAGGTAATTGTTTGAGATTGAGATTTGTTCGTTAAGTCGTGACTTCATACATTTGTTTTTGTGGTATCAGAGCTTAAAAGCCGTATAGAGAAGTATTTCAATGAGGGTAGCGAAGACGCTTTGCCCGGAGTCATCGAAGCACTTCTGAAGAGAAGACTTGTTGACAAACACGCAGAGACAGATGATGAATTGTTGGAAAAAATCGAGACACTACCTTTTAAAGATGACCGTCAAGGATGAAGATTTTGAATCCGATTTCGAGGATGCACATGATACTGATGAAGAACTCGAGGATTTGTACAACTCTCCGGAGTATGTAGCAGAAAAGATGAGGAAGAATGAATTTTTCAACATGGACGATACAAAGTGGGATGCCATGATTCGAGAAGGCATCCAACATGGGTGTCTTACAGATACTAAGGAATGCGAGGAGATTCTTGAGGATATGCTCAAATGGGACCAGCTTCTTCCTGGTAATGCTGCTGTCTTTTAAAATTCATCCTCCCTTTCATCAACTCACATCCTAGACATACGTATCTATGAATACCTACCCTTTGAGGGATTCCATCTTCAGAGACTAAGCTGATTAATAAGACAAATGCGCATCGTTATAGCTATAAACACTCTCTTATTGGAACGGAGCTTTTGTAGTTATTATTTTTATTTAGATTTTGCTGAATCATGGTAGGGAACCATTCTTTTTGAACTCTTTGAAGGTAATATTCTAAGCTAGATTTGTTGCTTCTCGGATTAGCAGGTTGTTTAACAAACATATTAGTTTGTTCCAGTGATACGTCTATATGAACACTAGGGACATCCTCTAACTGTTTTTTTTCCATTCAGATGAATTGAAGAAAAAAGTTGAAGCAAAGTTTAATGAGCTTGGAGATATGTGTGAAAGAGGTGAACTTGAGCCTGAAGCAGCTTATGAAGTTTTCAAGGAATTCGAAGATGAGATGGTAATTCAATATGGGGATAAAATGGAAGCTGAGGGTCCTCCCCAGTTTGCTGAAACGGATGCTTCTGATAGGAATACCGACTTAGATGATCCCCCTGGTAAAGGTCCAATACTCAGGTGGCAGTCAAGGATAGTTTTTGCTCCTGGAGGCGATGCGTGGCATCCGAAGAATAGGAAAGTGAAAATGTCTGTTACAGTAAAAGAACTTGGACTCTCAAAGGTTCAGGCTCGAAGGCTAAGGGAACTTGTGGGGAAAAGATACCATTCGGGGAAAGACGAGCTTACAATCACCAGTGAGAGGTATATAATTATAAGAATCTTAAAATCTTTTTCTTGATAAGAACACGGAGATGAAAACAGATTCTGTAATGAAATGTTTCTGTCATGTCACAGGTTTGAACACCGAGAGGAAAACAGGAAAGACTGCTTAAGAACTCTTTATGCGTTGATAGAGGAAGCTGCGAAAGCGAACAAGATTGCCGAGGACATAAGAACATCATATGTAAAACAGAGACTTCAAGCCAATCCAGCTTTTATGCAGAAACTACAAGACAAGATCAGGAGGTCTAAAGAATCAAATGCCATCAACGCCTGAAATTTTTTTTTCCTGTTTTACACCAAATAATATGTAGGATCAGTCTCTTTCTCGCAATCAATTGATCCAGTACGGGTTTCGGATCCATGAAGAATCTTTGATGGTAAGTGGTATTTTAGTTTGGTTTGCTACTTCATTTTCTCAAGATTCATGAACCTTGGTCTTGCTGTTGGTGTCTCTATTTGGCCATGACAGTAACTCCTCTCCTTAGAATTATGAATCTCTCTTAAGATTAAGGTTTGAATATGTGATTTGGTATGTTAACGAAATAAAATTTAGTATGAATTGATTTTTTTTGGGATAAAATAGTATGAATTGAATCGGTTTAAACGATAGCTATGCAATCTACGTTTACATATTATACTAAATAAAATAGAGTATAGCGACAATACGAAAGTAAAGTGGTCGACTGTTCTGTCCTTTTTTTATTTTGCCCGTCGAAGAGAAATGAAATCTCAAGCTCCACAACCACCACCGCAACCAGTGCCGCCACAACCTCCGGCAGCGGGAGAGTGTCCATTTTTGGCTCGGTCATCGGAGGCTCCATCGGCGCAAGAGAATAAGAGAGCTGAGAGGATACAAAAGCCGATCAGAGCAAGGAACACAACATGAAACAAGCAACTAACATCGAAATGTGTTGTTGTCGCCATGCTCATCACATCTTCCAAGTGTCTCGCCATCTCTTTATTTTCTGTAGTTAATGTGGATGAAATTAAGTTGTTTAACGTGAAAAGTTTTCCTACATATATATATAGCCAATAATTTCGTAAGCATGGTCATTGAACTTATATGAATTTTATTCGTTTATTAATAAGATTTATTTATTAAAAAAAATATAAACTTAAACACAAAGACTTACTTGAAAGTCAACATCGTTGACTTCTGAAATTTCTGATGAGATGAACTATAATATGGTCGCATCTGATTTGTTATAATTTATACTTCAATATTATGTTTACTGTTTACTTGTTTAGTATTATAAAACTCGAAGTTCAAGGTTAGGCGTATTAAGAACTTTATATGATTGTGCCTTTCAGAAAATTCAATAGTATATAGCAAATTACATACACGTATTAACGTATAATTGTAGTTTAGTTTTTTTTTTTTTTAATCTCTTCGGGGGGAGACTTAATTAAAGTCTTGAAGATAAGAGTGAGAATAGTCAAATACCATAATTTGTTAGAGCATAAAAACGGAAAGATAATTCGAATATTCAAAACTTTAGAAACGACAATAAATATAAC
>CM071721.1:3521171-3533693 GCA_036630335.1 Physaria fendleri | reverse complement strand
CAAGTCTATATAGTTTTAGAAAATCCTTCAAAATCACTTGTAAAAACCGCAAATTTACCATGTTCAATTTTAACCTTCTATGACTCAACTAAAGTGCAATCTAAACTCATACATGCACCCTATTGGAAAGCTAACCTGCAAATGAAATGAATCTACCCTTCCCCAGCTCAAATAAACAACAAATCTTGCAATGAACCTAACATACAAGATCTTGCAATGAACCTAACATACAAGCTAACACAATCAAATGAATCACATATAACTTAATCCCACTCNTTAAAGGGGTGAACTAAATGAGACTCAAGGTTGCTATTTATAAGCAAATGGAGTGGGGATGAGTTGGTTTCGAGTTCAAGGAGGTAAGGACAAGTAGTGGGCTTATTTGTCACTCACTAAACATGCAGGTTGCTATTTATAAGCAAATGGAGTGGGGATGAGTTGGTTTCGAGTTCAAGGAGGTAAGGACAAGTAGTGGGCTTATTTGTCACTCACTAAACATGCTTTAGCATGCAAAGATTGACACATAAAAAGGGGGTGATTAAGTGGCACTTAATGGATTACTAAGGGTGTTAATATCATGTATCCGATAACAAATCGCCACCACCAACTCTCCATTATCGAATTTGAGCCTTAGACCATTTTAAACCAAGCTTAATACTTTGCACATTAATAAACCAAGATGTTCGATTCGACTAATCAAAACTGCATGGATTCCATTTACCGATCATATACGTACCGCGGACTAGTTATCGTCGGGGAAATTTGTCGATTACCAGAATTACTGAACATCACGGGTATTACAGAAGTGATTCCCAGAACTGTGTGAGTGAGGACAAAGCACGGGGAAAGATCATGTGGTGATTTGTAGGGTCGGTAACAAGTCTTTAAAGCCTCCAGAAGTGATGCACCGGCGCCAGATCAGGCTGGGGCCCATGGACCTAGTGACAGGTATGAGCCCGATAAGGATTGCAGGCGGTCGAGACGTTACAACATAGGTGGCAAGAAAGTCACCATTTTGCAAGGAAATTCCAAAAAGACAGCCATTCTTTCTCACCGTAGCTACATCGTCACGGACCGAGCCGAACAAGCTATATATTTTTTGCACAATCCACTAAATAACTAAAATTTTCTAATGTTTTTTTTCTTTTCGATATTATCAAATATTAAATAATTTATGAGATTTATTAACGAGTTATTTCAAACAATTGTAAAGAACAATACAAAACAAAACATATAGAAACTATATCTAGTCTACTATATAAGTATATTTGGATTCATGCAGGTGATCAATGAGACTGACTCTTCGAATCGCAAGCGTAGCTCCAATTATGTTTAGAAAAGCGGTGAATGATGTGGAAATCAAAGGCAAGTATCACTCAAGCATGTCACTGATACTTAAAGTTAAAAGAACTCAATAATTCCTTATGATATTGTATCTATCTATTTCATTTTCATTTGAACCTAGTTCAAGTAATCTCTCTTAAGATTCCATTGTTATTGCTATCCTGAATACTTATGTGTTTGTAATAAACTCTAATATTTTCTGATTATAAATGAATTTGTGACTTGACAAAGGAAAAATGATCTATTTCCCCTCAATTATGGCTCTATCGTATTATTTAACCACAAACTATTGGCTTCTGTGTAATTTCCATGAAACAACACTTGCAGATTTATTTACCCACGAAATATTATTTCGAAACTTATTTATCCTTAAACTGATAGTTTGAAGCACGTTTACCCATTTTCACTGTTCAATTACATGTAATCGAGATTTTGTTTGTTTAAACATAATTTAAGACCGGATTACCGTTTTTTATGACCGATTAGTTTCCCGCTTAACACATAAACTTAACCAATATCTATAACATTCATAATCCGAACAAATCTAATTTTTAATTGGGTAATATGCTTGTTAATTAACGCCTTAAACCGATTCAATTGATTTTGTAGTCGGTCAAAGCACATACTAGAATCAGGAAAAATAGGTTCAAACCATTAATCATGGTGAATAAGTTTGCAACTATTGTTTCATGAAAATTACATGTCTAGTTGACACCTCTAGTGATGAATTATGGAGAGTTAAATATATAGAAAAGGTGTTTATTCTCTTTAGAACTATGATATACTAGTAAGTAGAATATTAGTTGAAAATTTTGAGATCCCTTTCTTTTTGGAGAAAGTTATATTTTAGGGTTTTACCCCCTCAAGTTCGGGTTGTAAATGCTTTTTAACCTATCATCATTGTCTTGATTCATCTGTAAATAGATCAAAACAATCATAAGATTAAAGATGACATCACCTTCAGCTGAGAAAAATGCTATGAGTCAAACAAGTGTTGCATAGTTAGGAGTGATTTGTCAAAATCTAAATCTTGTTTCAAATGTCGCTCACCAAGATCACCACGTATATAGAACAAGATAAGAGATATAATAATAGTCGCCAATTGAGACCTAGTCTAATAAGAGATATAAGAGATAGCTTATAAAGATAGAACCAAAATAGTTTTGAAAGAAAGAAAATAAACTAAAACTAAAAACATGGGAGAGGTTTATAAATTATGGGCTGTGATAGTTTCACTCATAGTGGTGAAGCTGTGTCATTGGATCTATCAGTGGAGAAATCCGAAGAGTAATGGAAAACTTCCTCCAGGATCAATGGGGTTTCCAATCATCGGAGAGACTTTTGAGTTCATGAAACCTCATGATGCTATTCAGTTATCATCTTTCGTGAAGGAGAAAGTACTCAGGTTATTTTCTAAGAAAATGATCTATTTTTCTATGAACTATTATCATATAGTATTAGGGCATCTCCAATGGGGAGCTTTTAATAAAGTTTCTTGATAAAATTTTATAATAAAAAATAGAACAGTAGGAGGGAGAATGGAGAATCGATTCTCATTTCAAACTTTTTAGAATTTGTTAAGAGATTGTTTCTAGAGGTGTTCAATCATTAATGGTTCAGTTTTTTATTAAATATTTTGAATTAATTAATTAGGTAGTTTGATTAAAATATTGATTTCTTTTGTTTGAGAAACCTATTTTCAAATACCAAAGGATGAAGGGCATCTCCAATGGGGAGCTTTTAATAAAGTTTCTTGATAAAATTTTATAATAAAAAATAGAACAGTAGGAGGGAGAATGGAGAATCGATTCTCATTTCAAACTTTTTAGAATTTGTTAAGAGATTGTTTCTAGAGGTGTTCAATCATTAATGGTTCAGTTTTTTATTAAATATTTTGAATTAATTAATTAGGTAGTTTGATTAAAATATTGATTTCTTTTGTTTGAGAAACCTATTTTCAAATACCAAAGGATGGAGATGCTCTCATACTCTTATCATAAGCTCCAAGAACGGAGAGTACCCCGCATTCTTTTATCTCCCAGAGTCCCAGCCCCTATTGAGTATTTCCGTTGTCCCATCATAAGTGGTGACCTCGAACGTGAAATCAAGTTCAGTGGAAGTTACCTCCTCGTCTTCAACGTCAAAAATGTATAGATGTTCTGTTGGAAAGTCGTGGAATATCTTACGGTATGGTGTACCAGCAGTGAAAGCATTTTTCTGGTTGGAATTAATGCTACAGGACACTCTCAATGATTCCGACCATAGAGAACCACTTAGATATACACTCTTGCAAATAACCAAGATGCAAGCCTTAAATTTTACTGATGTAGGAAGATTGTTTGGATTTAACTTCACCTTTACGTAATTCCCAGAAGCTCTGTATGTGAAGCACGCAGGCACCTCTTCACACGGTAAGACAGCATATTCCTCTGTATGTGAAGCACGCAGGCACCTCTTCACACGGTAAGACAGCATATTCAAGAGTTGATGTCTGGATTATGAGATCTCTTGCTTTTTTATTTAGGTTGAAGCAGTGAATGAAGTTTAGCCGATTAACTGCATTGCCAAATGAACAATCTAATTTCTCTAGGGACTCGCAATTTTGTGCATTTAGGTTTGATAGGGATTCCGGAAGCTGTGGGAGTGATACCAAACTTGAACAACTTCTAATATTTAATTCCTCAAGATTTGTGACCATTGAGAGATTAGGAAGCTCTTTCACGCGAACTGAATATGACAAATCCAGTATCTTGAGATATAGAAGCAGCTGCACAGTCAATTACAAACAAAATACAGATACGTTACTATATAATGATAAAAAGAAAACCTCCATGCTAAGCTAAAAAGGAATGGAAAGTTAAATAAAATGTTTCCAGAGAAAAAGATAGTATATATTCTTAAATAAATTTTTGCAAGAAATAAATTTTAAATAACTAACTTTTGTTCCGTCCAGGCAGATGTAATTAAACAAGGAACTCGAGATTAATTGTAAAATCGAAACATGGCAAAGCCCACCATTCTATAATGATTGGATGACCAGAATCATATACGACAATTGTAAAATCGAAACATGGCAAAGCCCACCATTCTATAATGATTGGATGACCAGAATCATATACGACTTTTATTTGCCCTTCACATAAATTTCCAGTGAGCTGACATAAAAGAAAGACTCAAAAATAAGAAGAGATGATAAAATCAAATGAAGTTGTGATTAGCAATGCAACGAACAAATAATGGCAAAAACTTACTTTTTTACCGGTGAGCTTTTGACAAACATCTTTATAATCATTCAAAAATTGGTGTTTTCCAGACTCACGAACTAATTCTTCACGGACAATTTTTTTACCTAGTTGGACCAGTAATTGATCCATCCCTATAGTAAGATTTTGCAAATCATCCACACCAAAATATATGAGAGATTTCTCTTCTAAATTGTCAAGCCTTTCTCTCAAATCCTTGAATCTTGGGGCAAGATATTTTTCCAGGTAGCTTACATATAACCCACTAATAAAAAAAAAAGCTATTTGAAGGAATAAATCTTTATCTTCATCATTAAAGCATCATAACTGAACTTCAAAATGCTCTCAATATCTCCATTAAGGTTTGTCCTTAACCTTGATACTTCCATTGACCACTGCTCTTTATTTTTGCACAATCCACAAAAGTAGGATCCCATAACCGCTAGTCCGAAAGGAAGTTCACCTACACAATGTAATTTCACGAGCAAGTTCATCATAACCATCTTCAGGGAACCTTTTCTGAAAAGCATACATGCAGAACATTTGAAGAGCCTCATTAAATGATGAAAAATCCACTTGGTATATATGGTTGATCCCAATTGCCTTTAAAATTCTTCGATCTTCTGTTGTGATGATAATCCGACTTCCAGGACCAAACCAATCAACATTTCCAGCCAAGGCATCTAGTTGTGCTAACTGATCCACATCATCAAGAATGAGAAGAACTTTCTTGTTTATAAACCTGTTTTGTGCCACTCCTAAATGACCGAGCACGATATCACTCTGGTTGAACATCTTAGACAACAATTCGTTTTGTAGTTGTAACTTTGCTTTGTGCTCATCAAAGCAAAGTTTTGGATATGGATAACTATGTTTGATATCCTCCATAAATGCGCTATTCCGGAAATGGTTGGAGAGCACGCTAAACAGAAACCTGGCGATGGTGGTCTTCTCAATCCCAGGCGGACCCCAAATCCCAATCATTCTCACTTCATTTGAATCTAGGCGTAACAACTATTTCATATTTCCCATATGGTTTTCTAGCCCAATGAAATTTTCAAAATCAAGTGATGGTGTGAAATGATTAAGCCTGTCCGAAATATTAACACCTATTTTTTCGATCATGGATGCTTCATCATCCCTAAAAAAGAGGAAAACCAATTTGCAGATCCTGTTAAAATTTAATCAATAAGAACTCGCTCACCTCACGCACATTTAAAAGTTATGAATCTCTTGGCTTCATACAGTTTGAAGTAGTAAAGTTATAAGCATGTGGACTAACCGGTCGCTTATATGGTAACCTGCAATAGTGGCTACATCCTCCAAAGCTTTTCTCCAACTCTCAATTTTCTCCTTGTCTTTACCTTCACAGGTTTTTTTGAAGACCTTCCCAAAATGTTTAGTCTGCTTCCTTATATCAGTTGTATCTATTTTATAGAAAATGGTGATCACAATTTGACCCGTTTCTTGTTTCATGATCTCCACCAATTCATCAAGACACCAAGATGAAGAAGCATAATTCTTTGAGAGTAGAACGACAGCAATCTTAGATCCTCTAATCGCCAGTTTGAGTTCCGGACCAATGAACTCTCCTCTCTTGATATCGTTATCAATAAACAGGTTGATTGCTTTCCTTTTGAACTCCTTCAAAACGTGGCTAAGAAAAGATTTGTGCACATCTGTCCCATGGAAACTTGGAAAGACATCATATTCCCAGTTTCCAGACAAAGAAGGTGAAAGAGATAACCAAGGAGAGGAAGAAGAATCCATTAGTACCCGATTTACGAAGATTTTAAAATCCTAGATCCTTGTTTTAACATGTCTGGTATCAAGAATGTTGAGTTACCAGAACTTGGGATTGCTTTTGAAGATGGAGCAATTTGGAATTTTCCAATGGAGAATTCATTCATTTGGTCACTTTTCCACGTTAGGTTTAAACAAAATTCTTTAATTTTGAATTATCCTCAAAGCATATGTAAAATTTTTTATACATGTATAGAACTATTGTTTAAAAGCATATGTAAAAATTTAATATTTCAATCAATAAATATTTAAAATTAAATTATTTATTTAATTATCAGAACCCGTGTATCCCACGGGTATACGATACCTAGTATATATATATTTTTGTAAACGGAGAGATTTTAAATTCCCCGTATGGAGATAGCTCCAATACAACACAAGAACAAGATTATCGAAAAGGCGAAAGGGAAGTACCCGATTTACGAAGATTTTAAAATCCTAGATCCTTGTTTTAACATGTCTAGTATCAAGAATGTTGAGTTACCTGAACTTGGGATTGCTTTTGAAGATGGAGCAATTTGGAATTTTCCAATGGAGAATTCATTCATTTGGTTGAATGAAGAATTGGTCTGTTTAGCAATTCTTGGAACTCCAAAATCAGCATTTTCCATTATTGGAAACTATCAGCAACAAAAATTTCATATATTGTATGATACAAAGAGGTCTAGGCTTGGGTATGCACCCACTAAATGTACAGATATATAATAACACTAGGGAGAAGCCCGCGCTACGCGCAAGGGAAGTGCTTAAAATTATATATTTTTTTGACTTAAGTTTGTTAATGTTTATATGCTTCTTGTCTCACTTTTGTCTTAACGTTGTTGCAACGAAGATACTACTGAGGAGAATATATATTTTGATCAGTGATGCATTACTTGGTTCACTAATGTTTTTTCCTATTGTTGAAAGCATTTTTTCTTCTTCTCATGTTTTTTGAGTTGCATGATGTAAATAATGACATATAGGAACTTATGCTCTTTCAATTTGTTCTGAATAGTTTTAAATTTAGTATAATTTTAGGAAATTATGGAAAAAAAGATAAAGAACACTAGATAAAAGATATATAAACCGTTCAATACACCTATTTCCATAATGTTGTAATATAAATCGTTTGTTTAACGTATTTACCAGAATTTTAATATTGTTGTAATATATGATATTATCTTATTTTCTGTTTTTTTTTTAAAAAATAATATTTAATTTTATAATATTTTATTTTGAAAAAATTAATCTAATATTATCTCCAAGAAGTTATTGTACTATTAATTAATGTATCATATATTTAAGATCAAATTTAATTTTAAAAATGTATTCGTTTTTTCAATAGATTACTAACACATAATTCAGATTGTCCAATGGTAATAACAAAATATGAATTAACAGTGAATGATCAATATCCATGTGTGTTACACTTATATCTATTCAAACTTACATTCTAAAATATATCCAAACTTACAAATATGACTCTTAAACTAATCAAACTTACACTCTAAAATCTACCCAAACATACACTCTAACAAATATGACTCTTAAACTAATCAAACTTACACTCTAAAATCTACCCAAACATACACTCTAAAATCTACCCAAACATACAAATATGACTCTTAAACATACACTCTAAAATCTACTCAAACTGCAATCTAATATCAACCCAAACTTTCAAATAAGACTCTTAATCTATTCAACATTACACTCTTTTTTTTTTGGTCGGCACATTACACTCTAAAATCTACCTAAATATACACTCTAAAATCTACTTAAACTTACAAATAAGACACTTAATCTACCCAAACTTACCTTCTAAAATCTACTCAAACTTACACTCTAAAACCTACTCAAACTTACACTTACATCTACCCAAACTTACACTCTAAAATCTACCTTAACTTACACTCTAAAATTTAACCAAATTTACAAATATGACTCTTACTCTACCCAAACATATACACTAAAATGTACCAAAACTTACACTCAAACTTACGCTTACATCTCCCCAAACATACACTCTAAAATCTACCTAAACTTACAAATATGACTCTTAATCTACCGCAGCAAAGTGAAGTTGCGAAAATGGCGTCTTCGGTATTTCTATCCAGTTTCTCCTCATCGTCGTCTTTGCAAGTCTCTTCTTCCTTTAACGGCGACTACTTAACGCCGTCAAGATGCTTTATAAATTCTCCGGTTACTTCCTCTTCTCTATCACTCTCCGGTTTGTCATTCTACTCGTCACTCTTTCTTCATTTGCTCTGTTCGTTTTTCAAAGCTTTCTGGGGATTATATAGCTTCGTGTTTATTGGAAGACGATAATAATTTTGGTTACCTGATTGGAAATTTTGAAACTTTCTCTGTTGTTACAATTTTAAAATGTTGTTTATGGTTGAAGAACTTTGGTGTATGAACCTTATCTTTTCATCTGCAGGTATGAAGAATTCATGTTATCCAAGAAAATTCTACATTTCGGCTAAGAAAATTTCTGGCTTAGAGGAAGCCATTAGAATCAGAAGGTAGAATTTGCAGTTTTGATTGAATTCAAGATTTTCTTTGTTTTTAGGTCATAGAGCTAACGATTAGTTAATTTGATTTACATTGTTTAGGATGAGAGAGCTTGAAACTAAAACAAAAGTTAAGAGAAATCCACCATTAAGACGTGGAAGAGTATCGCCTCGTCTTCTTGTACCTGATCACATTCCAAGGCCTCCATATGTTGAGTCTGGTGTATTACCTGATATATCTAGTGAATTCCAGATTCCTGGTCCTGAAGGCATTGCGAAAATGAGAGCTGCTTGTGAGCTAGCTGCTCGGGTGTTAGACTATGCTGGAACTTTGGTTAAAGTAGTGTTTTAGGTTCCTTGTGGATCTCCTGTTTTTACTATATACTGCATATAATGTATATGGCCTGAGCTGTTGTTTTATTTATGGTTCTGCAGCCATCTGTTACGACTAATGAAATCGACAAAGCTGTGCATGATATGATTATTGAAGCTGGTGCTTATCCTTCACCTCTTGGATATGGTGGGTTTCCTAAAAGTGTGTGTACATCAGTTAATGAGTGTATGTGTCATGGAATACCGGATTCTCGCCAGTTACAGGTCATCTAGTGTGATTTTTACTGCCTTATCGCTAAGTTTTTACCTCTTAATGCTGAGTTTAAGGAATTCATAGTTTTTTAAGGAATTCATATGTTTTATCGCTAAGTTTTTACCTCTTAATGCAGAACGGGGATATAATAAACATTGATGTCACGGTTTACTTGGATGTAAGTCATTTGGGATTCTTTTTTTATAATATGTAGACACTTCTACTTCCACATTATTTAGTTTCGACATTCAGCTTGAAACGTCTTGTATGCGTTGAATTATATAACATGTTTTGGGGTCAACAGGGTTACCATGGAGATACATCAAAAACTTTCTTCTGTGGAGAGGTCGACGAAATTTTCAAACGACTTGTGAAGGTAGCGTTCTTTTTTTTCAGTGCGACTTGTGAAGGTAGCGTTCTTTTTTTTCAGTGTATTGTTTCTGCAAGTTCACAGTAAGTGGAATGTGTAAAGATATGGTAAGTCTTGTGTTGGCTTTTGTTCTGTCAGGTTACGGAAGAATGCTTGGAGAAAGGTATTGCCGTTTGTAAAGATGGAGCAAGCTTCAAGAAAATCGGGAAAAGAATAAGGTAGCAACCAAAACCACTTATTGATTCAATATTACCTTGCAGGAGTGTATTATTTAAGGTCACTGGTTTCAATTTCCAACAGCGAGCATGCAGAAAAGTACGGCTACAATGTTGTGGAACGGTTTGTCGGGCACGGTGTTGGACAAGTATTCCACTCCGAACCCCTTATCTATCATTACCGTAAGTAGTCTCTTTCTTAGCAACTTATGCTAGGAAAACGCTTCAGCTTGTAACCTGAAAGCATTAATCAAAAACAATTTTGGCATATGAACATGTACAGCTCTGGCCTCATGATTGTATCTGTAAATGGTGGCTCATTTCTTATCCAATTTGCAGGAAATGATGAGCCTGGACTTATGGTTGAGGGACAAACTTTCACAATCGGTTAGTAATTTTTTATCCCTTCCATGTCATAACTCTCTTTTTACTTATGATTAGTTGATTACTATAGAATTAAGATACTTGATTAATACATTCTGTTGCAGAACCGATTCTGACAATTGGAACCACGGAATGTGTAACATGGCCAGACAACTGGACTACTCTGACTGCAGATGGTGGTGTAGCAGCACAATTTGAGCATACCATTCTGATTACTAGGACTGGTTCAGAGATTCTTACCAAATGCTAATGCTAACTGTTCAATACACCTATTTCAATAATGCTGTAATATAAATTGTTTGTTTAACGTATTTACCGGAATTTTAATATTGTTGTAATATATGATATTATCTTATTTTATGTTTTATTTCTGTTTTAATAATATTTAATTTTATAATGTTTTATTTTGAAAAAAATAATTTAATGTTATCTCTAAGAAGTTATTATACTATTTTTTTTTTAACTCATAAACCTTTTATTAATCAAAATAGTCGAAGTTACAAAGGTTATTATACTATTTTTTAAATAATTAATTTATCATATATTTAAGATAAAATTTAATTTTAAAGATGTATTAGTTTTTCTAATAGATTACTAACACAAAACTCAGACCGTTCGATGGTAATAACAAAATATGAATTAACAATGAATGATCAATATCCATGTGTGTTACACTTATATAATTAATTTATCATATATTTAAGATAAAATTTAATTTTAAAGATGTATTAGTTTTTCTAATAGATTACTAACACAAAACTCAGACCGTTCGATGGTAATAACAAAATATGAATTAACAATGAATGATCAATATCCATGTGTGTTACACTTATATCTATTCGAACTTACACTCTAAAATCTACCCAAACTTACAAATATGACTATTGTACATACACTCTAAAATCTACTCAAACTGCAATCTAATATCTCAACCCAAACTTTCAAATAAGACTCTTAATCTACCAAACATTACACTCTAAAATCTACCTAAATATACACTCTAACATCTACCTAAACTTACAAATGCGACACTTAATCTACCAAAACTTACATTCTAAAACCTACTCAAACTTACACTCTAAAACCTACTCAAACTTACACTTACATCTACCCAAATTTACACTCTAAAATCTACCAAAACTTACACTCTAAAATTTACCCAAACTTACAAATATGACTCTTACTCTACCCAAACATATACACTAAAATCTACCAAAACTTACACCAAAACTTACGCTTACATCTCCCCAAACATGCACTCTAAAATCTATCTAAACTAACAAATATGACTCTTAATCTACCAAAACATACACTCTAAAATCTAGCCACACTTACACTTTCTTATACCCAAACTTACACAATAAAATCGACCCAAACTTACAAATATAACTCTTAATCAATCCAAATGTACACATTAAAATCTACCCAAACTTACATTTACATCTACTCAAACTTACACTCTAAAATATATCTAAACTTACAAATAGGACTCTTAATCTATCCAATATTACACTCAAAAATCCACCCCAACTTACACTCTAAAATCTACCAAAACTTACACTTACATCTATCAAAACTTTTACTTTAACATCTACTAAACTTACAAATAAAACTATTAATCTAACCAAACCTACACTCTAAAATCTACCAAAACTTAAACTTATATTAACCCAAACTTACTCTGTAAAAACTTCTAAACTTACAAATATGACTCTTAATGTACCCAAACTCACACTTAAAAATATACCCGAACATACACTCACATTTACCCAAACTTACACTCTAAAATCTATCCAAACTTATACTCTAAAATATACCCAAACGTACACTCTAAAATCTACCCAAACTTACATATACATCTACCCAAACTTACACTAAAAAAATCTACCCAAACTTACAAAAATGACTCTTAATTTACCCAACCTTACACCCTAACATCTACCCAAACTTACACTTACATCTACCAAAACTTACACTCAAAAATCTACCTAAACTTACACTCAGATACATGGAGAGATCGGATGAAATAAAGAGGAGAAGAAAACAATACAACGGGAAGAGCTTTAAACTCACATAATTCTGC